>JAPTYR010000015.1:36196545-36209813 GCA_029814505.1 Siphamia roseigaster | reverse complement strand
AGAATAACGAATAAGAGTAAAGCATCAAAGCAAAGCGAACAAGGCTGAGAGAAAGATTTCTATGCAGTGACTGAGCAAAAGCGATTTCTCATAAACTTGTCCAGTCCACCAGGGTGGTTTACCAGAATAAGTCAAGTCAGTGGATGGAGGTAAAGGCAACTTTTGGGAGACAGACAAATTGCTGCTGTATGAAATTCACATTCCCACGATGCACTTCATGGCAAAGTTTCTGAAAAGGCCTGAGCAACATTTGGGTTTGTTCTGTAAACAAGCAGACTGAGTGGAGTCATGTATGAAGTTGTTCACTGCAGTGTATACATTACACAAACTACATTTTAACAGTTTCGAACATTTATTCAAAAGTACAAATGTGCAAAATAGTTTAGAAATAAATGACTAAATAATGAAAATAATAAAGTAATAGGGGAAAATGATTAAAATCCACTCAAATTTCAGTCACTACAAATACAAACAAGTGGTGCCGGGCACAACAGGCCCCAACCCTCATAAATGTTTTACCTCTTAATGGACATCTTCTCAAAATGTGAGGCTATGGGTTTTACCTTTCTAGGTCGCTCAAGGTCAAAGGCCATGATGCCATTTTGGAACATACATGTAGTTTCCTATTAATCAACAATAGTACTTTTCACCACTCTTTTTGGAGTTACGACCATTTAAAATCACGTGATCTTGATTTTGATCTTTGAAGGTCACTCAAGGTCAAAGGTCATGCTGCCATTTTGAAACCTATGCGAGGTTTTCTATCTGTTAATTATAGTATCTAAGTCTCTGTCTCCACTTGTTTTTCCATTATAATCCATTTTAGTTTTTTAGGTATTGCGTCCAGGGACCTTCTCAAGTAGAGTTTTTTAAATTGTGGGATAGAAGAACTAAAAGAACTAAAGAAGTACAAGAGTAAAAAGTAAAACAGCATTTTTGCTATGAATGAAACAATACTTACTGAACTAAAGTTTCAAAAGTAGCCAAAAGTAAAGTTCTTAAAATTGAGTTACAGAATAGACAATTGTTTGGGTAATGGTACTCAGTTTTGTGGGTATGGGCAGAGAATTTTGGAAAAAGCGGACCTGTGCAGAACTGTGGTACTGACCCTGGTCACAGCCTGTGCTCTTTCTCTCCTCCACTGATTTTCCCTCTGAAGCAATGTAGTTTATGTACTGTCACATCCGTTTAGTTTGAAAAAGTAATGAGCCTATTCTTAGAATGTAAGGAGTATAAAGTACAGATATTTATGAAAAAAGTAGGTAGTAAAAGTAAAACGTGGCTAGAAAAATAAATACTCAAGTGAAGTGCAGACAACTAAAAATTATAGTACAGAAACAAAGTACTGATACTCAGTTACTTCACACTTCTGCTTGTAAAGTGCTTATATAAAATGTGCTATGTAAGTTCAGTCCATTTACCGTTTAACTGACAAAATGGCATTTAAACCCTCAAATTTGAATGGATGGGTTTAGTAGATCCATAAGGAACAGGTAGGAAAAATGTAAACTTATATTTGGCACAACTTGAGCAATCTCCTTATTTGTGATAAAACATAGAGAAAGTCTGCACTTGTGTGAGTCAAAGCCTTACATCATAAAATGTCAGGGATGTTAAGGTGTTGATGCCTTCATAGATCAAGGGTGACAGGTGGAAAGACAAATGATGGGTATGGTCCTCAGATGGGTCCTGGCTGCACAGGGGCCTGTTCAGTTGGTTTAGTCTGTTGAGGATGGACTGTTTTATTGGTGCTTGCTGGACGTTTATGAGTGGAGCTCTGCCTGTCCTTCAAACAGCTCTGTACTGTGAATCCTCTGACACTGACAGACTGTAGACATGCTAGAATTAAAGGCTGTTTGCATTGTCCTCTATGCTGAACAAACGCCGTCATTCAATGGTCTGAATGGGAGAAAAAATATTAACATAAGTCTCTTATGTCCAGGACAACAGTGAACTCAGGTTAACTGGATTCAAAGGGTCTCATTCATGAAAAGTGAGCAGAACAATGTAACTGTATGTAAACTGTTAGTAGCTGTAAATTTACACACATTTGGCATTCATGAAAATGTTTCATGAATTCATGAAAAACAAAATCTACTCCTGCTGGGGACCACACGTAGTGCTTGTGTGAAGTTAAAAATGCCCATAAATAATGCTTGTCACTGTTGGAAATTACAATTTCAATTCATATTTAAGCAGTTGTGTTAGGATGACCCCCCCGTTCAGGAAAAAAGGGAAAAGTCTTTGAAAAAGCTATAAAAACAGTTTTAGTCTAGAATTTGATAATTCATACAAAACTGCTGTTGAATAAGTTATCTATATCATTTTTTTTAAATTAAAGTTTAATAGCTCTACATTGAAACAACCATCATTTACTTAACATTTGATTATAAACTTTCTCATCTTCACTTAATTGTTTTTGGATTGGGTATATGATACCACATTTATCACCTTACCATCTGGGTTTGGAGGAATGTCTCTGTCTCCATCAGGTATAATTCCTGACACCGACATCTGACCAATGATGCCGGCTGGTCAGTAGGTGACAAAGGTTGTATTAACCAAAAATATTCCATCATTGACAGATTTTTTTTTAAGATGACGGAAAATTCTGAAGACATCATGACAGATTAAAATAATCTACCAAAGAAAGTTTCATATAGAACCTACTGGCAGGATCACTGGTCTGTCTGTCTGTCCGCCTGTAAACAGAACCTACAGCACCACTGTTCACTACTACACTGAATGCAACACCACAGTCCTGGACCGGGTCAGGTATCCAACGGGATAAACCGCAAAAATATGCGGGGAGGGGGGATCACAGGCAAGTTAAAAAAAGTCTGGGTGGGTAGCAATGTTCCCCCTAATTTTTCATGTGCCTGAGCATATGTGCCAACTGCCTGAGCACTGAAGTGTACCCCTGTGAGCAACAAAAATACATACTTACCACATTATAATATTTGTACAGTACCATAGCGAACTCGTATATTGTTGACGCAAATATCTCTTTATCAAGGTTAATAGTCTCAAAACAATTATAGTAAGCCAACAATAATCATCACCAGATATTTTTGCTGAAGGTGGTTAAGTTCAGTGGTGGCTGGTGGGAAAAAAGTTTGGTGGGGCATGAAGGTAGACACCGTGAGTATATTAGTAATACCCCTAGCGGGGGGTTTTGGATTTCTTAGATGCAATTTCCTGCATTCTAGTGCATTTTGGGGTTGCCTGTTTCACATAGCAAATGCAAAATCCATTCTGGATCAAATGTAAATACTCAATAGAAATGACTAAGTGTACCCTTAGCATCTAATGATATAAATAATTAAATAAAATGTTCATTGACATTTATAAATATATTTTGAAATGAGTCAGATCAAAGAGGAAAACCTGATCTGTTTTATAAACAGAAATTTATAAATTTGTTTATAAACCTGTTCATGGTTTATATCATTTCTACTAATGGCCACTAGATGGCAGCCGTGTATAATAAATGAACTGCTGATAGTTTAATATAATTGGCCAGGCACTACTACTGTGCTGCGCAGTGCGAAATAAAAGGACCAATTAAAATCTTCTATTTGTAATGCTGTGAAACACATTTCACATCCTAGCATAGATGTGGAGAGCTTTCGCTCACTGTGCCGAATAACAAACAATCTCATGTTAAAGTCAATACACTCTCACATCCCCTAGCTTCACATCCTGTCCCTCGACGTGTACATATTCCGCCAGCCATTCCATTTTAAAATCTTCACATTTCTTTTTTTTCTTCGACTCACTCATCGGGCACGTATTATTTCTTTTCGCCATTGTAACATTTAATAGCACCTTCTCACTCTCCACATCCAAACCCCAACTGCCACAGATTGACGTGAGCACGTAGGCTACAAGGGTCCGTTCTACTGAAGGACGTACCACAACGTAAAAGCACAAACATTTTATTTTACTTACTTTAACAACGTGGTAAATAATTAAATAATTTATTATATATTATTATTTGTAACTGTGTATGGCGCTGACCAATTTTGACGACGGACTTAAAAAAAATGCAGTGTTCGGCGGTAGAACGTTGGTAAATCTCCCTCCCGAAGCTTCAACATGATACATTGGAGACTGAACTAGTGGCCGAACACTTGGCATACTTGACATTGTGTCAGACTCTGCTACGGGTTAGCTGTGAGATCGCGGGTTCGACTGCGCGGCAGAGATTTTTAGTGCACGGAGGATGTGACAGCACTGCACAATTGCGCAGCTTAGAGGGAACACTGGTTACAACTGAGGTGAACTGATTGTTTTTTTGTTGTTTTCCATTCAAAACTGCCCTTCATGGAGTTGTGTTGAACACTATTATAGTATCTTACTGATCAATCACTAAAAGTATTTAAAACCTGGTCTGAAAGATATTTCTGCTTGATGGCATTTTTACTGAACAAAAGTCAAATATAAGAAGTTGTGACCTTTCATTGTTAATGATAGAATTACAAGTACTTAAAACTAGTGAGATTACTAAGATTATGACCAAAACATGATGAGGTCCTGTTAAGAAAAAACAAAAACTCAAAAAAAAAAAGAGAAAAAATAATAAAAGATAATTAAAATAAATATTTTTCAGTTTGGTGTTAAATGGTTAACAGATGTGGGTTTTTAATATGTATGTTGGTTTTCAGCGTATTTTCATCAGCATTTTCAGATGCTTTGACGCAGATGTGGCACTGACCTAAGACTGAAACTGAGCATGTGCACTGGTCTTTGCCGACTTTATTGGACACCTCCATCTTGTACTCGGACGTATCTGCTCGTTCTGCCGTGAGGATCTTCAACGTGGCCACATTGTCCTTCAGACTCATCTTATATTTACGGCCACTGATCATCTCCTTCCCGTCTTTAAACCATTTCACTTTTAGCTCTGGGCTTCCAGAGATCGTACACTCCAATGTGGCCGAGTCGCCTGCAGTCACACTGATGGACTCGGCAGGTTCGAGGACTCGGGCCGGTTCTGGGATAAAATAGACCCGTTAGATTTAAAGACAAGAACCTGGAACTAAAAATGGAGACAAGATATCATGGGTTCTGACCTTGTACAGTCAAAGTAGCTTCACATTTTTGTTGCCCAGCCTCATTTTCAGCTTGACAAAGATATTTGCCACCGTGGCTGATGGCCACAGCTGTTATCGACAAACTTGCTACATTGTTTTCAAATACCATCTTGATGTTTGGGTCGTCATCTCTCAGGATTTCTGAGTCTTTCACCCATTTAATGCTAATGGGAGCTGAGCCTTTCACAGTTCCCTGAAGCTTAACTGTATTTCCCAACACTGATGTCATGCTCTCGACTCTTTTCGTGAAAGTCGGGGGTTCTATGAAAAACATAATGAGTTAAAAACCGATTTGAAAGTAAGTTAAATCAACAATTGTACAGCTCAGAAAAAAAATGAAGGGACCAAAACACCCAAGTAAATGGATGATCACTGTCCATCAAAAAGGTCCAGATCCTTCCAGATTTACATTTTAAAGGCAAAACAAATATAATGTAATGTAGTTTTCTTTTCATGGTCAAAAAGGGGTGAAAAAATTTAACACAATTATACAATTCTTTGAATACACTTTAACTTGACCTGACACCAAGAAAACTTCATTTTATTGTTTATCATTATGCATTTAACTGAAAAAAAAAACAGGTTTTCATAGGGAAATCAAGACTCCTCATTTTAATTTGGAATCCGGAAGAAATTTTTCATCTCACTCAAATATGAAGCTATAAATACTAAAACTACCGGTCCTTCATTTTTTTTTTTTTTTTTTTTTTTATAGGGTATATTAAATCAATTCTATTTTCACCAACCTTTATGTTTGGCCAATGCCTTAGTCATGACTTTCCCCACATCATTAGATACAATACACTGATAATCTCCCACATCTGCACTCTCAAATGTCCGGATCTCCAACCTGGACAAGGATTCTTGGGAAATGATTGTGTATTTCTGATCATTGCAAATGGGTTTCTTATTTTTTAGCCAGGTGATTTCAAAAGGAACAGTTCCTGTGATTTCACATTCCATCTGAGCCGCCGCTCCCTTCACTGCCTCTATTGTCTGCAGCTCTTTTCTAATGGAAGGTGGTTCTGGGTGATGACAATATAAATGAAATTAATATCACAGTTTTATTATTTTAACGGTGTGAACAGTTAGACCAAGGTCTGACAAACCTTTAACAGATATAAGGGTGTTGCAGCTCTCACTGCCGGCATTATTTGACACCTCACAGGTGTAGCTTCCACTGTCTATTACCACAAGGTTCATGATCTCTAAAGTAGCAACTCCGGCCTTGAAAGAGATTTTATATTTGTCTCCGTCGCCAAGTTCTCTCTCATTCCAGAACCACTGGATGCGAAGTTCAGGCGATCCCTTCACAGAGCACTGTAAACGTGCAGCTATACCTTGTTTCCATGTAATCTTTGGTTCCATTTTTTTGGTGAAAGTAGGAGGCTCTGAAAGATGTGTTAGGTCAAAGAGATATTCAAACAGGACGATAAACCATGACAAATAGCATCAATAAAAGGCACAACAAAAAGCAAGAAGGTAGCAGTGCATAGAGTTAGCGTCAGCCTGCGTTGTCTGAAAACAGTCAATAGTCTACCATCCTATGTCAAGAGATTTGATGAAACCTAGTGGAAAGATCACCTTTAAGATCTTACCTTGAACTGTTACCACAGCCTCACACGTTGAGCTCCCAGCCTCATTTACGGCTGTGCACACATATTTCCCAGAGTCCTTCAGTTTAGACTTGGGTATCTCAAGAACAGCCACCTTGTCCTCAAAGGACAGCTTACACTCCATGCTCTGGTGGACTTTTTTGCCATCCCTGGTCCAGGTGACAGTCACACCAGTGTCCTCATCCACCTGGCACTCCAGCCTCAGCGGGTCATTGACAGCGACCGACGCCGCCTCAAAACTCTTAATGAAGCTGGGCTTGTTGATAACTTTGAGCTCTGTGGTACAAGTAGCTGTGCCGACATTGTTGGAGGCCTTGCACAGGTAGACCCCCTGGTCAGTCAGCTCAAGACTTTTAATAAGAAGGGAATACTTGTTCTTTTCATATTTCATGACATAATTCCCCTCAGAAGAGATGGCTATGTTGTCCTTGTGCCAGACAACCTCCATGGGTACAGTTCCAGTGAGTGAGCACTGGAAGGTTGCTTGTTTGCTCACAAATAAAGTCATTGGATCTGGTTTTGATACAAATACCGGTGGGTACATTTCTATGGAGAGCAGGTAAAACAAAAAGGTTCAATGAATTTTGAACAAAAAAAAAGTGTAAATGGCACATCAAAAATAAACTTGATGTCATCTTACACAGTTAATCACATTATATTTGCCAATGGTGACACCAGATCCAGCTCATGAACAAATTACTTCCACATTGCATTATAGTGAATCATGATTTAAAAAAAAAAAAGCAGATATCTATATAATTCTCTCTCTCTCACAGACACACACACATGAAGATGATGATGAATGTTCCCACTGGGATCTTACCAGTGACCACGAGTTTGGCGGCGCAGCTGTCAGATCCGTACTGGTTAGACACCTTACAGCTGTATTCACCGCTGTCAGCCTTCACTGGGTTCAGGAGCTCCAGGGATGAGCTGGTGTGGCGACTCAGGATCCGGTACTTCTCGCTCTGTCGGATCTCAACTCCAGACTTGTACCATTTGAAGGTCACACTCGGAGCATCCTCAATCTCGCATTCAAACTTGGCGTGGCCTCCAACGTTGATCTCCAGAGATGAGATTTTCTTCCTAAACACCGGCGGCACTGGGGCACAGACAGCAAAATAGGAAAAGTCAGTATGAGACCACAAAGAACTTGGAAAAGAAACTAACAGGTCAGGAACAGCAATGGACGAATGTACAATGGTGGCAAAGCAGGAGTGACTGTGGAGGAAAAAAACAGGAACACATGCCCCATGTGTTGAGAGAGATGATAATGAACATGAGTTTCATGAGGCACAAGTTCAGGCTGAAAGGAGGAGAAAAGGTTTATGTCAAGTTTAAGACTGAAAGCATGCAGATGTGACAAACTACGGGTTTGAAGGAGAAGGAAAATGATGCCATGAGCTATGTTTCCAATGTGGATGTTTATCAGTATTTTAAAGTGTCATATTAGAGAAGGTTGATGTTTGACTTAGACAAATATCACAACAATTTTAGACAGGAAGTAACAATAAGGACTGCCTGCAAGTAAAATGTGTGATTGTCGTGATAAGTATGCAAAATCAATTGTTAACTGTAATTAAACCAAATGGTTCAAAAGAAAAAAAGGTTGGACATGTGTAGTACTGCCCTGGCAGTGAAATTAGTTTAGTTGTATGGCATTATGGGCTGTATGCAAAACTCCAATTATGTCTAAAATAAACATACATATGGTTAAATTAATACATGAAAACATTTGTTCAATAATTGACTTTGTGTGAGTAGAAGTCTTCCCAGGTTTCTAGACCGGCCAAGTGAAATCCTCTCCGGTGGTCTACCAAGTTTAATGAATCTATTCCTCTACTTTCTGATGACACAAAGCTTTATGTCTTTTTGTTTTGGTATTATCTAACATCCACCTGACAGCTACTTGGAAACACAGATGATGACATGACACAAACAAAGACTGTGAAAAGTGTCTGAAGATCAGGATCATCACAACTATTGCAATGCGGTGCTTAATGTTGAGAAGCATTAAGCAGACACGCATCGCTGTGACAGTTCTGGTCTTTAGGCAGATGTTGACCATACAGGGATGCGGAAAAAATGATGAGTTAGTACCACCACCCAGTGCCTATTTAATGGTGCTCATGAGACCAAAGTATGAAGAATGTGAACAAGTCTCTGTGGATCATTAGTTCTTTGTGAAAATGGATGAATGAATGATGTGATACATTGAATGTTCCTAGTATCAAACCTCGGGAGACCACAGTGAGCGTTGAGGATGTTGTGATCTTGCCGACTTCATTCTCAGCCTCACAGACATACTCTCCTTGATGCTTCTCCTTGACAACTTTGTTGATAACCAATGTGTATGTGTCTTGGTCTTTGGAACACTTGAACTCTTTGCCAGATTTCACCAATTGTCCATTGAAAAACCAGTTTACCTTTGAGACGTATTTAACAGTGGTGCTAAAGGTCACTTTACTGTCCTCTTCGATGGATAAGTCTTCAAGGGAAGTGACGAATACAGGATGTTCTCTTTGTTCTGGCCTTGAAACTATGATCTTTTCTTTGAAAACCTCCTTTTGGATGCTGACATCCACCACCTCTTCAATGGGAGCAGGTGTAGGAGGCAAACCAGTGGTCATAATAACTGCCCCTACATCTTTCTCTTTGCTTTTCACTTTCACAGACCTGACCTCTTGTTTTGATACTTGAACTGACTGCTCAAAAGACATGTGAGCCTCAGTAGAAATTTTTACCTGTGATGAGATGGTTTGCTCCATCCTTGCCATCTTAGATTCTTGCACCACAGCCTGTTGCTCAGTTGCAACACATTCAACTGCCATTTTAGACTCAGTTTTGAGCGCAGCAGCTTGAGATTTAACAGCAGTAAAGTCCACTGCACTTTCAGCCACGCTAACTGTCTCTACCACAGTTGATAATACTTCTTTGGAGTGGGCTGAGGTTACCTGTGCCCTTTGAGGTTTGTCCAACTGCATCGTGCCAGGCTGGGCAGAAGTAAGAACATGAGATTCTTGGTACACGATCGAGTGGAAAGCTGCCTGGAGTTCAGTCCTAAGATCAGCTGTTTGAGGGTACTTCCCTTCAAAAGCAAGAGTGATTTCCATTGGGGAGCCAGTTGTTGTGATTAAGTATGTAAACAGAGATCGCCTTGGCTCTCGTTGAACCTTGACCTCTTGAATTTCAAGAGCGTGCAACTTTCCAACAACATCAGCCAGTAAAACAGGCTGGTCAATGGCAACAGCTGACTGAAGAGCATCTCTGAGCTGGCATCTGACATTCAGACTGGATGGTTTAGGAACCTGAACCACAAATGTCATCTCTTTAGGAAGAGCAGCACTGTCTTTTGATTCAGATGCCATAAATGAGAGTTTTGGCTGAGTGCTGACCGATACTTTAGTCGACTCAGACTTGGTGACCTCCTGAGAGAGCTCACCGGTCAGCACTCGCTTCTCATCCATGACTATTGACTGCCTTACTGACTGGCCCTCTTGGATCTGAACAGCAAAGTCCTGCTCGGCTGCTTCCAGAAGGACACTACTCTCAGTGGAGATTTCCTTCTCCTCGATCTGGACTGGCTCGGTGGGAATTTTGGGCTCTAAAGCTGTCTGACAGGTGAATTTATCCACAGCAGTTAGACTCTCGGTGTGACCCTCTTCTAAAGCGTGACTATCTGCTACACTGGTAACATGCATCACATTCCAGCGATCCTCCTTCTGCACCAAAGCTCGCTGCTGTTTGATGTCAGTAGTAACCGGCATCTCCTTTGGCAGCTGCATGGGCTGGAAGGTGAGCTGGAGGATGTTCTGAGGGCGAGGTTCAGTTCGAAGTTGAGACTGAATTCCGGTCACAGAAACATCTAACTCCTTGTGATAATCTGCAGTGAGCTCCCGTTTTTCTTCAGAAATAGCTGCATGACTCCTTGCCCGCTCCTGTTTTTGGGTTGCCACCTGCTGGTCAGGCTTCTCAATTACAAGAAAACCTTCTTTTTGCAGTGCCTCCACAGGTTGCGTAGACTGGAGATGCAGTGGCGTAGGAGCCTCTTTCTGAGGTTCCACAGACATGGTACTGGCTTTAGCCTCAAACTCGACTGTGTCCTCACAATCTACTGTCCTCTGCTCATCCTGACTAACAGTGTGAAGCAGAGTTGGACTCTTTTTGGTGGTCGCCTGCTGTGCTGATGGTTTCTCACATGTAAATCTATTCTCAGATGGAAGGAGGTCTTGATCTGTTATAACTTGCAGATGCAACAGTTGCTCTCCTTCCACCTTTGACTGAATTGACATAGCACTGTCCAGACTTGGCAGCTGCTGTGTTGGCTCAGCCTGCATTATTTGCTTTTCTTCAGCAGATGTAGCTACTTTTAACACTTTATCCTTGCAGAGATGAGCTGCCTCCTCTGGAGACCTCTCAATACACAACTTAGACTCCTTAAACAGAGTCTGTTTGGACTCACTGACTGAGGCCAGGACCGGTTGTTGCTGTTCTTTACTGGCAGAAGACTTGAGCGCAGACTCTGCTGAGAGTACGTCAGCAGTGTGGCCTTCCTCAAGCACTCGTTTCTCTGCAGACTGGGCTGAGTATAAGATCTTTACACCTTCCTTAACTCTGTAACCTTTCTCCTCCTGTGCTTTGGAGATTTCGTCAAACTGCTCTTTAAGTATTGACAGTTGTGACTCAACTTGATGACCACTGACTAGAAGTTTTGGTTCAGATTTAGGCTTAAGAGAAGCAGCTCCTCTATCAGCTAAGGGCTCTGTGCTAACAGTAGACAGAGGGGTAAGCTCTTCTGCCACAGCCGACATCACCTTTGACTTCTTTTCTCGTGCTGCACAGAGCTCTATAACCTCTGGGCTCTGAATTCGATCACAGTGCTGTTCTGTAAAGTCCTGACTCTCCTCAATAGATGATGTAAAGGCTGCCGTGTGGAGCTGTTTTGCAGGAACAGCTGAGACCTGGGGTGGTTGGGTTGGAACCACAGAAACCCTCTCCTCTATCTCATGTGCCTGAAGAACTGCTGCCTGGTGGGTCAGCTGCTCACGATGGATGGTAGCAGCAGAGATGTCAAGTTCTCTTAGGGAACTGACCTGTTCGCTGGGAATTATCTGCCGATCCTCTGTGCCAATAGTATAAACCATCTGGTCGGACCGGTCCTGACCTGGCAAAGTGACCTGGTATAAACGTGACTCTGTTGCCTGCTCTGTCATGGCCACCTTGTAGCCCTTCTTCTGAACCACTGTCACCTGTTCTCTGGAAACAGTAACTGATTCCTTGAACACAACAAGTTCAGCACTACAAGATGCCTCTCCAAACTGATTAGAGCCTTTACATGTGTACAAACCACTGTCTTCCTGTTTGATGTTCTTAATGCTGATGGATCCGGATCCATCTGGATTGGTTATGATGATACAGTTCCTACTGGGCTGGATCTGAAACGCTCCCTTGAACCATTTTACCTCTGGCATGGGATCACCGCTGGCTTTGTAGTTAAATGACACTTCCCCTCCTTCTGAGCACCTGGCTGGTTGGATCTGGACCCTGAATGTTGGAGGTTGACCTGTGATCTTAAACATCTTTTCCACCCATTTCTCTGCTTGACTAACATCTGGCTTTTTCACCTCGAGGTAAGTGGTACATGTGGTCTGACCGAACCTGTTGGTGGCAGTACAAGAATACTCGCCCTCGTACTCTGTTGTCACTTTGGTGATCACTAAAGTGTACTCCTCCTTTTCCTCGATCAGTTTATAAACAGATGAGCTCCTAATCACTTTTCCATTATGCAACCACTGAACAGTGGGTCTTGGGAATCCGGACACTTTAACCGTGAACCTGGCAGTTTCCCCAGAGACAACAGCTGCTGGTGAAAGCTGACTGAGGAAAACTGGCTTTTCTTTTTTCTTCTCCAAAGTGGAAGAGTAACGTTTGGACTCTGGCTTGAGTTCAAGTGTTTTTGTTTTCTGAGGTAACTGGACACCAGTGTAGTAGGTTTCCTCTTCCACAGTGGTGACGGTGGTGCTACGCTCTGTGAGGAAACATTGAGCAACACTGGTAACAATGTCCATGACACAAAATCAGAGAACAATCAATCGAGTGGTAGCAAGAAAAATCCATTCATACTGACAGGATGTTTTCAATCTTATATTTGTCTTTGAAAATGGTTCCTGAGTTGAGTTTTTTTTATTGCTGATTAATGCATTGGCTTTGAACCTGTTCTTCACCACAGTTTAACAGAGGTAGACTATGTTTTACTAAATCTATCTACATATCTACAGCCAATTTTTGTAGCCAGATTTTTTTAAAGTCTAGTCTTCTTTTAAAGACCCTAAAATACAATTGAAGAACTCAGATAATTAAATTGTATATGCAGTAATATAAATGAAATTATTAATACAAATACACATAGTATTTCCTTAACATTTATTTAACGTCAAGTGCTACCCACACAGGTGCGTGGTCAAATATCTTTTAACCTTTTTACTAATGATCAAATATCATCTTTCAAAAAATAAATAAATAAATAAATAAGGCAAATGGACAATATGGGGGGGGG
>JAPTYR010000015.1:36183161-36196445 GCA_029814505.1 Siphamia roseigaster | reverse complement strand
GGGTCAGTATATTGGCCTGATATCTGTCTACCTCTAGAAATAAATCATTTTCTTACAAACAAACATTTGTTGTTAAAGGTGCAGTCAGAGCAAAAAAGAACTGCATGAGCTATTTTATTGGTTTTAAAAACTGTCATCTAGAATTATAAACTCTTTCAATGGACAAGTTCTGAAATTCACAAAAACTTTATTCTCACACCAAGACTCTTCATCAATTATTGGTTCCATTTTACTTTTGGTTTGTGTTTTTGTTTGAACTCTGTGTATAAATTGTATCCTATCATCTTCTCTTTGGTACTTTTAAGCTGTCAAATAATGAGATCTTAAGCTTCACTGAAATCTAATGTTGAATAATAATTAAGTTATAATGACGCTAACTGTTATTAAAAGGTACAACCAGAATCTGCCCTTCGAATGATGCAGAGGGATTAGAAAAGTCAACATTCTGTTGTCAGTAAAAAAAAAAAATTAAGTAAAATAGAAGGAATATTAAAGATATTTTGAAATGTTTGTAGGATTTGATGATATCTCACTAAAAAATGTCCATTAAATATTCGAATTTTACAACCAAAATCTATGAAATAATGGGATCAATGGATCCTGGATTTCCTCCCATAATGTCCAGGTCTTTGTTTTTCTGAGCTTCTGGAGATACCAGGTGTTTTTTTGGAGACCTTGTTTATAAGTGACTCTGTTTTTATTTTACATTTTACTTTTTGACTGAAAAGTATTGTGTAAGAGGAATTCCAAACAATACATGTCAGTACAAGTTATGGAATTTTTTAAAAAACAAACAATACAAAGAAAAAGAAAAACTAATAATGATAGTTTTAGCCTTCAAATATATTTTACACATTCCATTAGACTATAGTTCTTAGTGTTTAAACTTTTCTCGAAGTATTTTATAGTTGCTATTTCTTTTATTTCCTCACATGATTTCCAGGCCTTTATTTCTCTGAATTGTAGGAGGTTCCAGACCTTTATTAGAAGAAAGTTTGCATTAGAGATTGGTCTTAATTAGTAATTTCCAATGATAATTAGTAATTGTTGTACTGTTGTGCTTTCCTATGGTGCTTAAAAGTTTCTATAAATTCCGTTTTGACAGAAATATTCAGACTTAGATCAGAAAATAACACTTTAGATGATGATCTAGCCTTGTATTGTTTAATTAATTGAACTCAGTTAGAAGTGAACACTGATGTGCTCTGTGTACAATGATTAGGTAAATACATAAGGAACCCTTTCATTAAAAAAAGGGTTTTACTTTTTGGGGGGTGGGATCTTATATGTCTGATTTGTCTCAGTGTTTGTCTTACTTTTTGTAGGTCTCAAAGACTTAATAAAAATACACTGATCAAAAGAAGAAGTGAATACTCACTTATGACAGAAGCTGGCCTTCATTTGTTCATGCTGACCACCAGCCGTTATTAAAGACCTCCTTTATAACCCATTCCCAGTTTCTATTACTTTCTTCATATGAACAAAGTTTTTTCAACTATTTTGTTACATAAATTGGTTAAAATTGGTCCAAGAAATACTGTATAAGAGTTACATTAAACAAGACTTTTAAGTACTGTTAATATAATGTATTGACAAATGAAGATAATGATCATCTTAGTCTAATTTTTTGTTGTTTTAATTTTCCATTCAGAAACATTTTATTAGTCAAAAACACTTCAGAAAACAAAATGACTCTTTTACGACATTAAACATTTTATTATAAACTGAGACAAACAACACGACGTCTGTACAAATAAACCATGACTTTCTATCTCAGTGCCAGATGTTTTTTGGACTTATTTTTCTGATAAACACTACAGCCTAAAATTACACTTATGTACAAGAACACTTAAAATGAAAAAAGTTTCACAGTGTTACCACCTACTTTACTCTGAAACACCAGCATCTTGTCAAACCGTTAAATCATTGTTCAACACAAAAAACACACAAAACCTAAAACACCTTCAACACACCAACAATGATAAACTGAATAATTTCAAGTGAGCATTGTGACAATATATTCTTACGGTAGTTCACTTTACTACTTCAAGGATTGATAATTCGACTGTGGGCATTTTCACCTGCTCAAAACTAACAAAAAGTGTAAACATAGTATATCTACTATAAAAGCAGATTTACCTCAAACACTGCAGTCAGATTAAAATATATTCCAGTTTAGTTCAACAAATAAAGTGAGATTACAAATAAATGTTTAGATTTTATATCGATTTAACTATGATGCAATTTCAAATTCATATAATCATGTTGACTGACAAAAATAATAGTCATCTAATAACATAATTTAGTTTGTTAAATTGTAGTCATCGCGCTGATGTTACATGAATTTATTCAATTTTCACATTTAAAACTGCTCATCAAACTCTTTTCATTAGTTTTATGGGTTCACGCAATCATTTGAAGTAATTAATCTAACAAAGAACAAATAAAACAGTACTAATTAAAACTAAAATGATGACAGTATTTGTGTTTATCAGGCATTTGTGTTAAACATTCCTAATAGTTCTACTAACTCTTCTTTTGCGTTCTACAAACATTACCTTTCATGTTAAGCATCTTTATTTTGGATAAAATAAATGGTGCAGTAATTGGTAATTATTGTCTGAAGTTAAAACAAAAGAAACCACACTCTCACATTTGTTACCATCTACAGATGACACACACTAACACATAAAGTAAAACACATGTTGAGTAAAGTCTCGCACAACTTAAATAAATAAATAAAAACTTTCCAGAAGACTTTTGAATCACTGACAAACATGATTGTTTCTACACTAAAGCAGCAGCAATAGGGATGGACGCACAAATACAACTCAGATTGTTCTACTGTTACATGTCTTCGTTTTGCCTTTCATGATGTAAAACAACATTTACAGACTTATGAAGATGTAATAAACAACTAATTACTCATCAAAGTTACAGATGCAGCCTCCAGGGTATTGATAAACACCATGGTTTCCATTGTAATGTTTGTGCAACCAAGCCAAACCTATGACTGAGCTCCACCAACTAGGATTTAGTACTAAACCAGATTCATGTATACGCTCTTAAACTCGATCAAGACTTTTTTTACTCCTACCTTTCATTCTCTTGCTTCAAAATTATATTTTCCAATTATAATCTAGAAGCTTTTTTCCCTTTCCAGGTTGGATTCAACAAATACTTAATTTCAAATAAAAGTGAATGGACAGATTCAAGTGAGTTTCGCAATGAATTTCTCTCATGATACCAGTTCATTAAAGAGTTGGTTTTACACATTTTTGTCCCTTTTCATTCATTACGTCATTAATTGTGTGAATATTTTCTTAAAAAATGAGGAGTTATTAGGTTTCACATGTCTTTTAGTTTACAAGGTCTAAACTACCTGTAAATGTTTTAAGATGTGTCCATGGTATTTAATTTTAGTTTAACTAAGATATCATTGAATTTACTGAATGAAGTTTAGTATTTGTGGATCTCAAATTTGTCAAATTCTAATTGAATACTAATTTATTTTAAACCTTCCTTAGACCTTTTCGTTGTCATCTTGTATTATGTTTAGGCCTAGAACACCTTCAGTAGTGCTGTGGTTTCCATGCATCCGGCTGTGTTTTGGATTACACACTTGTACTCTCCAGCATCACCCTGGTTCACATTAGTAATGAGCAGATTAAAATGACCGGCGGTTTTCTCCTGGATGATACATCGGCTGTCTGTAACACATTCTCCGTCTTTAAACCACTCTGCCGTAGGATTTGGTTTACCGCAAACTAAACACTGCAGGATGACTGGTGTCCCTGCGGCAGCGGTAACATTTGTCAATGGGATCACACATTTAGGCGCCGTCTCTGTGACCTGGAACTGGAAACTGCATATGTCACTTGACTTCCCTTTAAACTCGATCTTGTCGTCTTTTGCCGGTTCAGCAAACACGTCAAAGTTAATGCTGACATACTTCTCTCCCTGCTCGCTTGTTTCGTTGTCTGTGTTTGCCACTAACCTGACAGCTCGCTGTGATTCGTCAGCCTCCTGCTCAAACTCAAACTCCAGCTCAATTTCGGAGACCTGTTCCCCATCAAACGATGTGTTTCCAACCATAAGGTCAAACTTCTGAGGCTGGACTTTAGCGCTACCAAGAGATACAGCGGTCAACTCCCTGCCTCTGGTTTTACCTGCGAACGCCTTACCACTCAACACTACCAGGGAGGCTCTGCACAATGTTTCCCCGACAACATTAATGGCCCTACAGGTGTAAACTCCACTGTCCTGGCTGGTGACCTTACAGATCTTCAGGAAATGGTTGTCTCCGTCAGATGAATGGAGGAATTTCTTGTTGTGAGGAATTTTCTTGTCACCTTTGAACCAAGACACAATGGGCGATGGAATACCCATGAGAGAACATTCAAACATGACTGTGGTTCCTTCTGGAGTTTCCATGTCACAGATGGGATTGATAAACCGTGGAGGCATTTCAGTGACTTCAAAAGCTATTTTCAAGTCATCATGTTCCTGGGTTACAAAATCCACAGCCCCCTCCTCATAAATACTCGGCAGCACATCCAAAGATATGATCATGCTCTTGTTGTCAGCTGTGTACTCAGGAATGGTGATGATCTTCACCTGCTTTTCAAACTCCTTCACCTCATTTTCATCCAGTTCAACTTCAAGCAGAATTTCCTGAGGAGATGGTGAGCGAGAAGAATCGTCTTCCTCCACATCAAACTCCATTACATGCTGATGGGTAACAGTTGGAGGGGGAGGCATGAATCGCACTTCCTGTGACACGACGACCACTAAAGCAACACTTCTGGCCTCTCCAACATAGTTCACAGCCTCACAGATGTACTCCCCCTGGTCGGCCTTAGTGACATTGTGAATTATAAGTGAAATGCTGTCACCATCCCTTTCCATTTGGACTCTATCACCTGCCACCAACTGGGTTTTGTTGCAGAACCATTTCACCTCAGGCGATGGGAGGCCAAACACTTCAGCGTAAAACTTCAGACTGTCATTTTCAAACACTCGTTTCTTAATGAGAGGTTTGAGAAAGGCGGGAGGGATTCCCTGTACCTTCTCCTGAAGGGTTCCCAAGCCAAGAGATCCTCTCCCACTTAGGAATCGACTCTCATCCACACTTATCTCAGCTGCCTCAATGCTTTCATCAGCAGGAGATGACAGGAACTGAACTGGCGAGAAAAACGTCTCAGTTGAGTCTCCAGTGGAGGGTCTCTTATGTTCAAGAGGAGAGAAGGGGGACTCTTGGGGGGTTGTAAATCCACCTGGTGAATCAGAACTTGAAGTATGGAAGGAAACTGGAGACTTGGGAGTGTGGAAAGACTCTGCAATTGGCTGTGAGACTTCAGTGGATGAGCCTGGGGTGTAGAACCTCTCGGTTACCTCAGGTATCTCTTCACTCATAGTGCTGCCAATCTCAATAGACATCTCCGACTCAGGGGACAGTGGTCTTCCCCAGTCTGTTGGAGGGTTGTAGTAGTCGTAAACAGCTCCAAAAGTGACCTCCTCCTCCTCCATAGACCCAACAGTTGCTGCTGCAGCTCCACTTTCAGGTGGTGAAGTCCATTCCAACCGAGTTCTGCTGTGTACAGGTACATCTGATTTATTAGTTTCTGAGGGATCAGAGACTTTAATCTTACTTTCTGCTGTAGTTTTGACAATGACTGGTTGAGGTTTTGCTCCCAGCTGTACGTCAGTGCTTTCATCTTCATCTTCGAGTTCTGCGTGAGGCTCAACTACACCCCCTTCCACCCCTTCTGTCACATCTGCCTGGGAGTCTGGCACACTGAGGAAGATACCACTGTCCATGGAAGGTTCTGGGATTGAGATTACCTCTGTGCTCAAAGGCTTTAAAAGATGTTCCTCTCTAATCTCTCCAACTACTCCTTTCTTTTCTTCTATTTCTGTCAACTGAGCAACACTATCCTCCTCAGAATAACTTGAGACTTCCATAGCCTCACTATGAACAAGGGAAGATGCTACAGATACACTCTTTCCTTCAAGTTTGACAGGTTCAGAAATTCCTTTAGGCCGACTAGGTTCTCCTGATGGAGCTGCTGAAGGCTTTATACTGGGTTTGGCTGCAAGGCCCTTCTCTGACTGGAATGGAATGAAGCTGCTGGTTCTTTCAAACGTTCGCATAACCTCCTCCCTTACATCACCTTCTCCTGTCTCTATTTGCTCAGAAATACCTTCAGGTCTCTGTGGTTTAGGCCTGACCAATTCTGGAGACTCTGGAACTCCCTCAACAAACTCTTTAACCCCAGTGTGGATTCCTGTCTTAAGTGCTCCTTCTTCAACAGATTTCTTGTAAATCTCATTTTCCACTTCCAAAGAAATAGGTTTGGGTTGCAAGGGAATGGTTCCAGGCAAAGCAGCACCTCCCTCACCACCTTCAGGTCCTGGTACCTCTTCTTCCTTGTCAAAGGGAATGACCACTTCTGGGATAAATTCTTCAGGAAAAAGTGCTTGCTTTTTCTGCTGCTCAGGAGAAGGTGGCGTCATTAATGCAGCAGGTGAGTCAGATTCAAAAGCTTGTTTAATCTGAGAAACTTTTATGACAGCAGCAGAAGCTGTCAAGCCACAACCAGATAGAACAGGGGGTTCTCTGGAGATGGCAGGTCTTGATTTAGAAGGTTTCACAGCTGTGCCTTCTGTTGAACTTACAGGTTTATCCCCCTTTTCAACAATATCATCATCAGTGTTAGCAATGGCAGCTTTACCAGACACTAGAGGTGTCTGAATATCATGAGGTTTTCTAACTCTCGGATCGCCCTCCATGGTTTCACCAAACTCTGAGAACTGACCAGGCTCTGCAACTTGAAATGACACATCGGCAATGCTGGCAACCTCCCCCATCTTATTCCTAGCAACACATTTATACACTCCAGCATCAGAGTATGTAAAACTCTTTATGAACAGTCTGTAAACTTTATCATCTACCTCAAATCGGTATTTTTCAGTTGCAAAATGGAGACTAACTTCATCATAATACCAAGTGGCTTCTGGTGTAGGGTCACCTGAGATTTCACACTCCAAAACCACACCGTCACCTTCAGAACAGGAGATGTTTTCTAACTCACGGACAACATAAGGGGCCCCACTAGTTGCATCAAAAGAGAAAGTAAATTTGTGTTTCATCTGTGAGGTTGCATCATCTGTTGTTGGTACATCTGATGGTGTTCCTGTAACAGTTGGAGGTTTCTCTACACTTCTTTCTTCTGCCAGCTCAGGGATAGGAGTGGCAGCAGTAATTCGGATTTCAACAGCAGAAGAAGAAAAAGATTCATCTGAGGTGTGGCGTTGGTGAATCACCATCTGAGGCACCTTCAATGTGGCCTTTCCAGTATCTGCATATGACTGGAGTTCTTCTTCTATATGTCCCTCCTGTGTTTCCTGACACTTCTCTGGTTCTGCTGTGACAACCACCTCTGAGGTTCTCACCACCTTTTTATCCGAGATTTCAAGAGTAGCACTACAGGTGCATTTACCATTTTTATTGCTCAGGACGCAATCATATGTCCCCTCATGGTCTGTTGTGGGATAGAAGACAGTCAGCTTTGAATAGTTTGATTTACTGACAATATCATAGTCAGGATTGTGGGCTAATGGGTGGCCGTCCTTGAACCAGGTGACTGTGGGGACAGGTTCACCCTGAAACTGGCAACAAAACTCTGACATCTCACCAATTTTCACTTTTACTGAGGATATATCATTCACACATACTGGAGGGGAATCAAGGGGCTTTGCATCTCTTTCTTTTATCATCTGTGACTCTTCTGTTTCTTTCAAATGTGAATCCACATTCATTATCTTCACTTCTTCTGACTCTACACTTCTTTCTACACTAACACCTGCTGAATCTTTCTTTTGTATTATTTGTCCCTGGTCTCTGGATGTTCTCATCTCCTCTCTTCTACCCATTCCTTCTTCTCTGACTTCTGACTGGAAGCGCTGACTACTAGATTTATCAGTAATCATAGCATATTTGTTGGTTCCCTGTGCTTGTTCTTCTAGATCCTTTTGTGGGGAGAGTTGCCCAATTAAAGAGGCCGTATGGGTTTTGTTCAAAGTTGGAAGGTCATGGGAAGGTTGAGCTTGGGTGGGTTCAGATTTGTCAAATGGTGGAACCTGGGGCTCAAACGGTTGTTTGCCTTGACTGTCCAAAGCCCACTCAGATTCGAGTTCTGTCACTTCCTCTTGCTCGACAACATCTTGTTGCCATTTCAGGATGCGCTGAGCCAGTGCTTCCTCCTCATTAACAAAGTATTCACTGTCCCTCTGCAGTCTGGTCTCGCGGCCCTCGGTTGGTATCTGGTAGCTTTCATCTTGCTGATCTTGGAAAGTAACAGAATCAGGTTCACTTTTCAGGAACTTCTCTTTGGCTATTTTTCCTGGCTTTCTGCTGAGGACTGCTTCAGTTTGGGACTCTGATGCTGACGACACATGGCTGTTTTTTCTGACCTCAGTGGTTGTCTCTGGTGCATAACCTTCCACACTGTGAGGTTCTACTTTCACAGATTGTTGTTGCTCCATAAGAACATCCTGCTGCCATTTCATTATCCGCTGAGTGAGTGCCTCTTCTTCACTGACAAACTGCTCAGTCTCTTGCTCTAGTTCAGAAATGTTCTCTCTTGACAGCTGGAGCTCATGATCTTCTTTCGTCTTTTCAAACAACATCTTTTCCTGTCTAGCTTTTGTTCTGGCCAATGATTCCACTTCCATCTCAGATGCTCTACCTTTTATTCTGGGAGATATCTGTGTTTGTTTGACCAACCCCTCAGCTTCCAAGTCTCCTGCTCTTACTTTAATTCTAGGTGATTTATGGAGTGAACTGTGCAGGGCTTCATCTTCTCCCACTGCACGTTTTAGTTTGGGTGACTTAGGTGCTGACATGGTGGTGGCTTCAGGATCAATTGGTTTTGTCCTCATTCTGGGTGATTTTTGGATGGAGGGTGGTAGGGCTTCAGTTGTTCTTTTCTCCACCATCTCAGTTTCATCGTCTATGCCTTTTACTTTGGGTGATTCAGGTGCTGTCATAATAGAAACTTCTGAATCAATTTCCCTCGCCTTCATTCTGGGTGATTTATGGACAGACGAAGGCACTGCATCGGTTTCTCTTTTCTCAACTACCTCCTGCTGAGTGTATGGCTCCATGTATGGGGTCTCTGCTGGGGAAGGTAGATCAGTTTCGGGGTGAAATGTATCTTCTTCTGACAGAACCATACCTTGCTGCCATTTCCTGATCCGAAGGGCCAAAAGTTTTTCTTCACACTCCATCCGTTCAGCTTCCAAGCTTTTCTCATAATGAGCCCTCAGTGATTCCTCCCCACATTCTTCCTCATATCTATCACCTGCTTCCATTATTTTATCATCTTGAGTTGACGTTTCTGTCAGGACACTGGCTTTGTTTTCTCTATGTGGCCTTGGCCGAGGTGATTCTTTCAGTCGAGCCTCGACTCGGGCTTCCACTTCTGCTCTTCTGGATTTTATCCTGGATGATTCTGGGTGTGCCAGCAGGATATCAGTTTCTTTTCCTGTACTTCTAACTTTAGGTGATTTAGGTACTGGCACAGTAGCAGCCTCTGGATCTACTGCCCTTGCCTTCATTCTGGGTGATTTATGGAAAGAAGAGGGTATTGTTTCAGTTACCTCAGTTAATCTTCTCTCCACCATCTCCTGTTGGGTGTAAATATGACCTTCGGGCTCCATGCAGGCTGTCCCAGCTGGAAGAGGTAGGTCAGTTTCAGGGTGAAATGTTTCCTCCTCTGACATCCGACTCCCTTGCTGCCATTCAGCCCTGGATGATGCAACTAGTTTTAACCTGGTTGACTCTTGGGTCACAACAGATTCCCTACTTTTGGTGTATGTTGTAGTTTCTGGATATGTTTCAGAGTATGGGACTTCTGACTGACCCAGCTGAACCTCCATCTTTGTAGCCTCTACCGAGTGGACCGAAACCCCTTCACTGCTTTCTTTAAACCCGGCATCAACCTGTGATTCAACAAAACTCTCTGATTTCTTATCACTCAGTGTCTCTGAATAGGCTCCATCTGATTTTCGGTCAGCCCGAGGCACCATCGTATCAACCAGCTCTCCTCTCATGATCTGAATGGCCCTGGTTCTGGACTGAGGTTCAAATGAATGTCTCACTCGAGGTTGTGAGGATTCCCTGTGGGCAGTTTTACCTGGAATTTCCTTCTGACTCTCTCCCAAATCGAAAGGTCGATTGAAATGTGGAACATCTTGTAGTGAAGCAGGTTTGACTCTGACCTTCTCAACATAATCTGCATAGCTTGGCTCACTGGTTACTGACTCTAAATCAAACTCAGATGAAGACATGGTTGAGATTGAAAACCTCTTTCTTTGTTTGACAGCTTTTTGAAGGGTTGTAAGTTTGGTTCTTACCTCATTGTGAAGGCTCTCAGTGTCACTGAACCTCTCGCTGTATCTATCACTGCATCTATCACTGAACTTATCACTGAATCTGGCACCTGTGCGTCGGTCACAGTAAATATCACTGAACCTGTCGTTAAATCGTTCAGGCCTTTCAAACATTGGGGGAGGGGACGGGGCACGCTCAGATGCAGTTTCCAGATGTTTAGACTCTTTTTCAGACTGTTTCTCTTTTGTAGGAGTACTTGAACGGAAATACACAGTACGAATTACAGCATCCTTAGATCGAGATCTTCCCTGGTGAACTTTGGACATTTTGTCAAATGGAGACCCTACACACCGGAGGTCCACTCTAAACTTCCTCTCCTTCCTCTCCTCTGCCATAGTATCTACACTTTCATGAGCTTTTGCAGATCGTCTAGCAAAGCCCAGGTAGTTGGCAGACTGCTCTTCCCTCAGTGAAACCAAAAGTGATGCTGTGGACTCTGCAGAACCCTCTGTGTTTATTGCCATTACCTTGTAACTGCCTGAGTCTTTCTCTTTGATGCAATCGATGACTAAACTGGTAACGTGCATGTGCAATCTGCTGTCAGAAAAGATTCTACGCCGACGCTCTTTACGAATGGGTCTATTATTATGGAACCAGAGGATAGTTGGTGGAGGGCAGGCAACCAGTTTACACTTTAACTCAACTGGGTCCCCCTCAATGACTGATTGGAACTTAAGTTTTTGGGTGAAAGAAGGTTTCATGTTCTCTGTCCACGAGCTGACGGAGGAGGTTCTGCTGGAGCAGCGATTGGCCGACACCAGGCCGTGATCCAGGAAGTCCTCTGTGTCGGAGAAGGCACCTCGCAGCTGTCGGGTGCTGGTGAGTTCAGTGCCGCTGTGTGGGTTTTCTTCTTTGGTATTGTGGTAAAACAGCTCTGCAATCAGAGAGAAATCTGTCAGAATAACACAGCCTCATGGATAAAAAAAGAGAGAAAAGGATTTGAATCATTAATGGAAATATTAAATGCATGCTGCGAGTCACAATGCCAAAGGAAATAATTTCACTCACCATATTTGTTCGAATAAACGCAAGACTTGATTCTTTTTATTAGAAACCTGCGGGAAGTTTTGATCCTTCGTCTGTGGAAATTTCTTCAAAACATAATTTTATTATTAAAAAGAGCATAATATTCCCAAGATGGGCTGCTAACATTCACTGGTTTTGCTTTTAAATAATTTATGTGGCTATAACATTCCTTACCTGACTTGCAGACAGAGGAATAAACGCCCTTTCTAATCCTTAAACTTAGAAGATAAATGATGCACAAGTGTCAATGAGAAGCACAGCGCTCCAAAACCAAGTTTCCCAAACTTTAATAATTGAAGCTGTAAATTGGGTGAGAAGGCGTTTATTCGAACTAATATAGTTTACTGGTGTTATTTAAAATGCAAACCACAGGAATCACATCCCACTATCTGCAAGCCAGGCTAAGAAATATTTTGCAGGACGGTAACAGTTCCATATGCAGTAAACCTCAATATCTTTTAAAGGACTTTTCAATATGGAAGCTTTAAAAGATACTCATCCTGCACCTTTTCAGGGGAAAAGATCAGAAGAACCTTCATGCCAAAATGAAATGAGCTTTTGGATGCAAACCGCAAGTGTCAAAAACTGGTACAAGCAAATCTCTCCTGGAGGAAACTGTACAGTTTTATCAAGAGATGTTGTGAAGTACTGACAGCAGTTTTCTGCCAAGACACATGACGAAGACATGCAACTGTGGAAGTTCAAATGTCATTTAAAGGGACAGTTCAACACAATGTTAAAGTTATAAACTCTAAGCAGTCTTTGGATGCAGTTCAACTTAGTCCAACTCTGTCTTGCATGCACCCATACATTGTCCACTTCCTTTACAGTTTCACCTTTTATAAAACATCTTCAACAAGCCAAGGTTTGGATCAAAGTTACCTGCTGACAGACTACTTTACAGCATGTGGTTAAACTGTCCCTTTCCCACTAATCAACCTGTGTGGAAATAAAATGGTGTTTTTGGTGTGTACTGAGCAAGAATCTGACAAGATCTTACCTTTGACTTCTTGCTCAATCTTAGCTTCAATCTGCTCCCGAGTCACTGTGGACAAAAAAAGAGTGTTGTTAAATGAGGTGTTATCTGTATATAATGAGAACATTCAAGTAAGAAGCTATCCAAGAACAGCAAACAGGGCTTCAATGTTTGTGTTTCACACCAACACAGGTAAGAAAAGTGTGAATAAGAGTGAAAAGAAAAAGTGAAACACAGAACAGGGTTGGGTTTCCTGGAAGATGGAGGGACTAGTTGTTTTCAGGTGGATTTCATGCACTTTTCGAGTTTTCCTGAGGACAAAGAAAAGGATAAAGTATGATTTTATTCCTGTAGGAGAACCAGGACCAGAGGGGGTGATGGTGTTGAGGATGGGACAGAACTGAGACTGTGAGGTTAGTAAATCCTGAGGGGTGTCCCAATCTGCCCTTTGTGCTGATCCGTTCTGAAGTGCAAACACAGACGCAAATTGTTGAGTCTGTTTGCACAGACTCAAACATTTTTGTACAGTTTTACACATGTTTAAAAGTTCAACCTCCTATTGTTTGTTTTACATTTTTTCAGATATAACAAAAAAAAAGTGATTTTAGTGCAAAAGCCAAACAGACAGTGGACACATCATTGAACTTAAGGACTTTTGAGAACTTGTTGATGATCAAATAGACAGGGATGCACATAACTGGTCCGCAAGTGCGCGTGGCGCACATTGTGCCGCACATCAAGCGCACCGACACGTCCTTGCGCACTAACAGCTGGGGCTGTTGGGAGATGAAGTGTTTATCCAAATCTCAGAAAGACAGAAAAGTCT
>JAPTYR010000015.1:36153027-36164104 GCA_029814505.1 Siphamia roseigaster | reverse complement strand
TCCCCTTCCCAGCCTCAAAGAGGCTGTAGTAGCACTCATTACGATGGCACCCTTACATGTAGCTTGTGTAATTGTTCTCAACTTGTAAGTCGCTTTGGATAAAAGTGTCTGCCAAATGCATAAAAGTAAAGTAAACGTAAAAAGGAGAAATCCGTTGCCACGTCAGCAACAGGAAACAGCTGGTTTCTCTGGAGAATCACGACTCCCGGTGCCTTTTTCCTTCCCCCACAGGGGAGAGATAATGAATCAAAATGATACTTTAAGCATGAATACGAGACCCCAATAGCTCTGTTAAGAGGACAAAACCCCAGGAAAGTCAATTTTGCATGATATGGGCCCTATAAAATCCAAAAGTCATGGATGGAGTCAACCATTATGTGTTCAGTCATAGATCCGTGTTACTGCATGGCTTGGTTCATCATCCCTCACCTTGGGCAGGGGGTTTCCAGCCATCTTGCAGTGGAATGTGACGCCCATTCCCTCCATGATTCTGTAGTTTTTGACTGGAGTGTTGAAGGCCGGCTGCACCGCCTCCTCCTCTGCCACTGTCACCATCATCTCTCCGTCCTCTGTCGCCAATTCTCTGTAAGTAATCCTCATGATACGCAACTCAATCTCCTGGATGATCCTCTCCTCGAAGGCTGAAATCAGGAACTCCTGCAGATAAAGACGTTGTGTTTTAATAAGAACTGGATACAGATGGCATTGGCATGGTTGGGTCAAAACACTGCTGGGATAAGATAAGTGTTAAGATAAGATAAGATTACTTTATTAGACCCACTAGGGGAAATTCCAGGTTTAAGATTATAGCACAGGATACAAGAGTAATCACTTCTATAAATAAATAATTATACATACAATATACAGTTGTTATTTTTTTATTATTATTTTTTAAACATAAATATATACACAATATACAGATTAATAGAAATGATTGCACTGTTGTTGGATGGACTATATTCCACAGGTTATTTAGAGGAGTTTCTGTTGCAGTTTCTGCTGTGGATTCTGACAGCTGCTAACCCTAACCCTACCTGTGATTCCTCTGTTTTACACACCTGGGGTGTGTCATTCTGTCACTGAAGGAACTCCTTAGTGCTGTCAGTGTGTGTTTGAGAGGGCGGGAGACTCTGGAATGATGGAGGACAGCTTGGCTGTCAGTCTCCTTCCCACCTTTTCCACAGGTTCCAGAGGGCATGGAGCTGGCCATATCAGCCACATTTTCTGGTTCATTTCTGAATTGATTCTAAAATTCCTTTATTTGATTTTAAATGCCTCCAGTAGTTGTGTGACCTGCTCCAGTCATACAGGTCAGTCACTGTTATTCATACCTCAGACACAGAGGAAGCTGAAGATGGCGAGGTTTCATCAGTCTCTGAAAGGACAACTCCATTTCTGTTTGAAATCCTATTTTAAAATATATTTGTTTGTCCTTGGCCTTCAGCTCAGTGTGAAATGCTGGATTTTAATGTTTTAATGTATAATTGCTTGTATTTTTTTAATTAATTATTTTAAATGCTTCATTTGTTTTTATGTCTCTCTCCAGTCCTTTGGTTGACTGTGTTGTTTTTGAAGTGCTTTATAAATAAAGGTGACTTGTCATGAATGAAGGAGTAAAATACCGTTTCAGAGACAAAGCTCATGGGCGTGGTCATCCTCCTCTGTTCCATTTCGTACTGACTCACGACCACAGATGGTTCCTGAACCACTGCGGCTGTCACTTCAGTTTTATATGTCACATCCTGCTGCTTCATGTATGTTTCGTATGCCTCTGCAAATGCAAAAACCATCCAGATTTTATTTACGTATCCCACAGGTTGGTAAGTTCGTCAGAGTCGGAGGGTGACATTACCTTCCTCCAACAGTCCAGCGGAGGCGGAGGCTTCTCCATGTGGATTCTTGATGAAGACGGAGTATTCTCCAGCATCATCGGCAAATGTCATGGAGATCTCTAACCGGCATTCACCAGTCTCTTTCTTATAGGACACTTTATATCTGAGGGATAAACAGTTCATTTATTAACGAAGATGTCAGGGAACGTCTTAACTATCGATGGAACCAAAAATGTCAAGAAATATCACAATAGAATTTGCAAATAAAAAGTTTTACAGATTTTCTTTGAATGGACTGAAGATCCTGTATGGGTCATATCTATCATGTGTTTTTTTCTTTTATCTTTGGCTTCATTTTCAAGGAATCAAGGAACTTTATTGTCAAACCAGCTCACATTTACACATGTTTATGGTATGAAATTAGAACTGAGGTCCTCGTTTTAACCATAAGAGAAGAGCAATAAGTAAAATAAAATGAAGTAGTAATATAAGTTAAGTAAAAATAGAAATATACTATAAGTAAAATAGAAATATAAGCTAAATACAAATACATTTTCTACATAATGACGTGTTTTTCCCTTTTTTAATGACTTTAAATAAGTTAAACATGTGTTTTATTCTATGCTGAGGATACTGTTGTCTACTAGTTTAATCTAGAAGATGGTAGTGTCCCCAAACTTCAATCAAGTCACAAATCCACTATCATGGGCTTTAGTTTATGATACAACTACTTCTATATCTTAAATTTGTGTCCCCCCTAAAATAAACAGTTTGTTCAAATGTGTTATTTCTTTAAGTCAAACACTTATTTTATCATAAAAAGAATAGCTGAATCACTCAATATGAATAAAAATGCACATTTATATATAGTAATAGTTTTTGACTTTTGTTTTTAGTTCCAGAATCATTTCAAGTAGTTCTTGAAGAAGGCTTAGATTTAAAAACTACAAAAAAAACCTTCTAAAAACTGAAGAATTATTGATTCACTGTTAGGTTTTATATTCATTAAAGTTTACTTCTGACCAAACCTTCTGTTTTCATCATTTTTGTTCGTATATAAATTCCTCAGCACTAAACAAAAAATCTAAATGTGGTACTTGTGTTTACTTGTGGATAACTATACCCTACTTTGCAATACTTGTGTGTAAACTCACTGGCTACTTTATTAGGTACACTCAAATTTATCAAAATTACACCCAAATTTCCAATCAGCCAATCACATGGCAGCAATTCAATGCATTTAGGCATGTAGACATGGTCAAGACGATCTGCTGCAGTTCAAACCCAGCACCAGAATGGGGAATAAAGGTGATTAAAGTGACTTTGAACGTGGCATGGTTGTTGGTGCCAGTCGGGCTGGTCTGAATATTTCAGAAACTGATCTACTGGGGTTTTCACACACAACCATCTGTAGGGTTTACAGAGAATGGTCCGAAAAAGACCAAATATCCAGTGAGCGGCAGTTCTGTGGGCGATGCCTTGTTGATGTCAGAGGTCAGAGGAGAATGGCCAGACCGGTTCAAGCTACAAAGGCAACAGTAAGTCACATAACCACTGGTTCCAACCAAGGTCTGGAGAAGAACATCTGGGAACGCACAACACGTCCAGACCACACCGGGCCCACTCCTGTCAGCTAAGAACAGGAAACTGAGGCTACTGATTCGCACAGGCTCACTGAAATTGGACAATAGATGATTGGAAAAATGTTGCCTGGTCTGATGAGTCTCGATTTCTGTTGTGACATTTGGATGGTAGGGTCAGAATTTGGTGTCAACAACATGAAAGCACCTTGTATCAACGGTTCAGGCTGGTGGTGTCACGGTGTGGGGGATATTTTCTTGGCACTCTTTGGGCCCCTTGGTACCAATAGTACCAATAGTACCAATTGAGCATCGTTACAACACCACAGCCTACCTGAGTATTGTTGTTGACCCTGTCCATCCCTTTATGACACAGTGTCATAAAGTTGGAATTATCTCAGACTGGTTTCTTGAACATGACAATGACTGGACTCAAATGGCACCAGATCCAATAGATCCCCTTTGGGAGGTGGTGGAACGGGAGACTCGCATCATGGATGTGCAGACGACAAATCTGCAGTAACTGTGTGTTGTTACCATGGCAATATGGACCAAACTCTGAGGAACGTTTCCAGTACCTTGTTGAATCTATGCCACGAAGGATTAAGGAAGGTCTGAAGGAAAACGGGGTCCAACCCAGTACTAGTAAGGTGGACCTGATAAAGTGGCCAGTGAGTGTACTAGTATGTACATATATGTATGTGTGTACTTGTATATCCCCATATACAGTACTTGTGTGTACTTGTGCATACCTGTACCCAGTGGTGAGTGGAACACCACTCTTCTTCCAGATGATGTGTGGTTTGGGGTTTCCTCCGACCTGACACTCAAATACTACACTTCCTCCTTCCACCAGCTTTTGGACGCTCGGTTTCTTGATGAAGAAGGGGGCGGCGACTTCACCTGCGCTCACCTCCATCACCACCTGTTCCTTGGTTTCCATAGAAACACTGGTAGGGGAAAAATAACAAAGACATCACATCCTGTACTTTGTGTAAATTATTAAAACTGGTAAAAATGTTTTAAATTCTCACATTTTCTGTTGTGTGATTCCAGTTTCTGTCACAGTCATCTCCTCTCTGCTCTCAATTTCTTCAGATACTACGAAAAAAACATCAACAACCTTATTTACAGTCATTGACCTCTGAGCTTCAGGAAACAGAAGGAGCCAACAGAGTGTTAGTTCTATTGTTTGTCGTTTACAGTTGTTGTTATAGTTTACCTTTGACCAGCAGGTAGCAGGAGGAGCTCACAGTCCCGGCCTCGCTGGTCGCTGTGCAGGTGAAGCGTCCGCTATCCTCGGCGAAGGCCTCGCGGATCACCATGCGGGCGAACCCGTTGTTGTAGCTGAGCTGGAAGTCGATGGAGCTCTCAATCTTGTAATCCTCCCTGAACCACATGATCACGGGGGTCGGGTGACCTTGGATCTGACACTCCAGGGTCACGGACTCGCCCTCGGTCACTGTCGTGTTCTTGAGGCCCTGAAGACACAAACACGGAGCAGAGATGGTTGTTACCACAACAACAAACTGGAGGTTTCAGTTCTAAACTATTTAGTTGGTTTCAAAACTATTTAGTTGAAATAGTTTAAAATGTTAATGTTATGTTTTGAATACTATTTTAAAAATAATAAATATTAAGGTATTGTCTTTTTGCTTGGATTTATAACATCTGTATAAACATTACATTGTTCCTTTTTTCTCAGTCATGTTTATTTTAATGATCATTAAATCACACTCATCTATTAATTAATAAGTTAATTAAAAAAGGCACAAGTAATGAAACTAACACGGTTTTAGTTTTAGAGATTCGACACAAAAAACTAGACAATAAACAAGCTGAAACTGGTCTGAGACTGGGATAAAAACCAACAAAGTCATATTAAATTTTGGACAAATGAACTGATCCATCTAAAAATGAGATGACATAATGGCGCCTGCACATGGGAGTTTCGATATGATTTTAATCCACATTGATCCAGATCCAAACAGGGACCTGATCAGTCTGGATCCATGTGGAGGAAACAGGAAACAGGACTCACGGCAATCAGAGTGGGTGGAACTACAGGTTCCTGGGCTCTGGTTGGAACAGCACCCACCTCCTGGAAAAGAAACAAACCTGTTAAATGTTGTCTAAGGCAAAGGGGTGGGGTTTATGAGCGGAGGAGGTCTGTGAGGATGGAAGGGGTGAAGCGTTTAGCACAGATAAAAACCTGCAGAGAGAAAAGACACACGATGATGACAAAAGGAGGAGGAGGAGGAGGTGGAAGAGGGGGAGGGATCTTCATGAGGCAGGTGACAGGTGAAGGGGCGGCGTGTAATTGGCTGCTGAAGTCAGGTGACAGTTCACACAAGGTTACAGTAACACAGGGGGTGATGACCAACCTGAGGCTCCCAGTCCTCAAACTCCTCCTCACTGACCGTGTAAGCCCCGCCCCCCTGCACCTCCAACTGACTCTGATATCTGGGATCTTTGAAGGGCGGCGGGAGGGGCTCCATGTGCACCTCTGCTGTCACTGCTCGGCGAGATGGACTCGGAGACTTTACGGGTTTGATGACTTTTCTGGGGGTGGAGGGGGACGACAGGTCTTTGTGGAGGGAGGCGACGGCCGAGCCAATGGACACCTGATCAAAGAACAACCACCGTCACAAAAAAAAAAAAAAAAAAAAATCACAACGAAAACTGTGACCGGCATCATCTGAAGTTAGTGATGAGACGTGGATATTTAATACAGGTGGAAAAGAGCTGAAGCACCAATAAACTACGGTGTAAAGACTGGTTTCCAATCAGTTTAGGGTCATTTAATGTGTTTGTACAGATTAGTTTGTCTACGTCTCACTGATAACCAGAACCACAACCACAATTCTGGGACAGAAACACGGGACAAACAACCTCAAAGGCCACGACAGCTCACACCAGGGCTGACATCATTTACTTTCACAATAATACTCTGATCAGTATATTATTGGTGGATTATTATTGATCATGAATCTAAATGGGATACCTCAGGCCACCATCTTAGGCCCTGTCATGTTTACATGAATGTATTTTCAGATGTCGGTCTACAGATGACCACTGATCACTATGACCCCATTTACATCCACACTAATGACCTCATCAGTATATGATTATTACTGATCATGAAAACAGTATAATCTGATTGGTTCTATCAGATAACAGCAGTGATCTTATCTTTATAATTTAGGCATCTCCTGACTTTCTGTTGCACCAGCCCTTGATTATATACGGTAATGTTACAGTAGGCGTGGCTGAAGCAGAGGGTGGAGCCTGTAGAGACCACTCCTGACTGTCTGACAAGGTTACGATGGCGTGGGTTAAGGTGGGATGGAGATTTTGGATGAAGAGCTGCCACTCCTCTTCTTACCTCGTGGCTATATTCAGGTTTAGGAACAGACACTTTAGAGACAGTAAAATGTGGGGGTGTGGATGGGCTGGCGGCAGCGACGGCGGCGGCATCCACTCGGGGGGAGGTTTCTGTAGCAATCTGAATCTGGAGTGACCAACAGAAGGTTAACACACTGACACTGTCCACCGCATGATGTCATAAGGTCAAAGGTGAAGTCTGGACCTGTGAAATCTGGACTGGGCTCGGTTCTGACACCACAGGTGTTCCTCTGATCTCCACCTCTACTGCCTCCTCCTCTTCAGCTATGCCCCCCTCCTCATGTGGGGGCTGGCGGACCCTAGCGAGGTCAACAGCGGCCACCACCGTGGCCACCGCCTCCGCCTTTTTCTCTCCCTCCAGCTGGAGACATGAGCAGTCGCGCATAGATGTCAGGACATCCACGGCAGGAGGTCCAACAAAACCACAGAAGACAAACATGCAATAAAACAGAAACACACAAACATGCAGAAAATACTGACATGTCAGATACATCCACCTCCCACAGCAGAGGAGACAAACATACAGCCTGTGGACCAAAACTAGACACCAAAGAATTCTTCGATATCAGAACATCCATGAAGGTGGAAAAATATGGGGGCATCACGGAACACCTACGAATTAACATCATTGGTCAAAATTATAGATTTATTTTATATTGAAAGAATTTTACAATTAATCCTGTGTCAACTAAATTGGATGTTATGAATTAATGACTGTATTTACACTGTAATTCATACCATTGTTGTAACTTTATTGGTCTAGATAAACCTGACCTGCCGAACATGTTTTAGTGGAATTAGAGTGAAATTAACTGCATTTCAAAGAAAAAGGTTTTGGTTTTTTTGCATATTATCTACATAAAGTGACCAACAACTAGTATCAGAATGTTAAAGTGTGAGAAAACATCAGATTGTCTCTGTCAAATATGTTTGTATTTCATAGTTTTCATAATTTGTTAAATACATCATTATTTCCTGCTAAAGTTAAACTCATGCTGTTCAGCAGAGTGGACATTTATGGGATTACCTAAAAAAAATAGGTTCATGTAAAACATTTCAATTGCATTATTTTTTCATGACTTAAGAGGAATAAAAACACCAAGGAAAAATTCTGAATTAATGTTTTCATAATTCATCCATGAAAGGGTTAACAAGATGAAAACCTAGAATCATATTTTATAAAAAACCAGACCAGTTAGTCCTCAGAGGATCAGTGTCGACAGATGATGAGTATCTGTCGTAGACACAGTGGGGACATGGACCTGGTCTCCAGACCCAGAGGCCTGGGTGGAACCTGGACTATGACCTTGATCCACTTCTGCCACCATTGTAACTTAAGATACGATGCAGTGTGCTCGTCCTGAAGCATCAACAGATGATCAGATATTGGACACTCGGACAAAGATGACATCCGTCCTCATTCATCCCATTCACACATGCATGAACCTGATGTGCAGCATTGGTCATGGGACCCCACCCTCACCTCTCTGGAGGCGCTGACCTGCTGCTCCCAGTGTTTCTCCATGCGCAGCTGGGTGGCGCTGCTCACAGCACTCATACTGGTCATACTGGACATACTGGTATAACTGGACTCAGCCACCAGGCCTCCCTGTTTCCACGGAGGAAGGACTTCAGGAGAAGCAGAAACCTGAGGGGGCGGAACCACAGAGGATGATGTTAACGCCTACATCTAATGGACAGAACTGTCTACAGTAACTGTTTCTATTGAACAACATCGACTGTTTCTACTGGACGGGATCTACATGTTAGACTTCATCATTTACATAAAACCTGACTGTAATAAAGGTTTATATAAAGGTATGAAGACATTTGTTTCCAGTCGTCAACTCCAGGTTCTGCTGAATTTGTTTGATGGTTTTCCATAAATCAGATGGATACAGATTATTACAATGGACCCTGGAGGAAGTGGAGACCCAAAAGCCACAATAAAATCATACAATTTATGAGGAAAAAACTCTAATGTATCAGAATAAAACTTTATGAAAAAGAAATCAACAATTACCAGAAAAACTGAAATTAAAGGAATAAACTAATGATAAAAAAAAAAAATCTATTTTCTGACGATAAAGTAGGAAATGTTAAAAAGTAAGATATTACAGCTGAATTTAGAAAAAAAATAAAGGTCCGGGACCAGGATCAGGTGCGTGGTAGACTCACCTGCTTTCTGGCCATGACAGGAGACTTGACAGGTCTGATGGGGGAGACGGAGGGTCTGGCGGATGGAGATACGGGTCTGGAGATGAGAGGACGCAACAGCATCAACACATCTGACTCCTGGGGCCATGTGACCTGGGCTGACCCCTGGAGTCATGTAACCTGGGCACCGGGTCTTACCTGACAGGTGCTGGCTGGGGCCCTCTGACGTGTCTGACAGGTGAAGGCGACTGCTGGCGTCCTCCGGTCACCCTGGTGACGTAGGAGGGCGGGGACTTGGATGTGGGCTTTGGGGGTACTCTGGGCGGGGTTTTATGGGCCAGCTGCTGGGTCATGACCCCCCCTTCTACATGCATCTCCATCATGGTGGTTGCCTGAAAACTGGCCTCAACCTTCTGCAAAAGTACAACAGACATTTAAGTTCATCACTACAGGAAGACGAGGGTCAAAACGGTTACGGAGCGGATGAAGTGGATGTCATTTCATTCCATGGTGACAAGGGAGGGTTTTTTTATTGACTGTGGAATCACATCCTCATCCTCACATACGTAGAAGGTTTATTTTTTTTAGCCATACATTAGAATAAATATATAGAAATAAAACTTTCTTGTTTTCATCAATTCTTCTTTTGTTTGATTATTCATTCTTAGTCATTGTTATTTCTGTGTGTTTTATTGTTAGTTTTGTGTATTCTAATAATTTAGTTTAATCTTTCATCATGATCGATGCCGTAGATGAGAATGAATCAGTCAAATCCACATGAAAGGCACCATGTTTGTTGTAGGTTTATGGAACAGATTAACGTGACTGGATGTAGAATTTGCAGTCTGTTAGTGAATCTGTAAATGTTTTGGTGTGTATTTGCACCCTGACCTTCTGGACTCTGGTGTGGGCCGTTGCCATCTGAGACGTGGACACAATAGTCTTGGTTTTCTTCACAGGTACAGCTTCTTCACCTGCAGACACACACACCACTGTTCAACGTCAAACTGTCATCCTGACCTGAACCAACTGCTAAACGCTGAATCCACTAAACTCACCCTGAACCAGCAGCTCGGCGGTGGACGTGGCCCGACCGCTGCTGTTGGTGGCAGTGACAGAATATGTCCCAGAATCCTCTGGGAAAGCCTCAGCGATCAGCAGACTGTAAAGGTCTCCCTCCTGCAGGATCCTGAAGTCGGCTGAGCTCTGGATCTCAGCTCCCTCTCTGTAAAACTTGACCACAGGTGTGGGGATGCCTGTCACTCTGACGTCCAGCCTCACCTGACTGCCCTGTCTTACTGTGGAACTTTGCAGCCTCTGCACAAAGGTAGGGGGCGCCGTCTCCGCTGGACACACAAAACCAAGACATGTTAGCATGAGGAGGTTCCACCCCTGGACCTGAGGCAGGGTTTAGCATTATTAACCTTTATTTAAACCAGAGTGTCCTGAACAGCAGCCGAAGGTAAAAATAACAGACATTTCATCCAAACATCCAACTAAAAACGTACGCATAAATAAACACATGTAAAACGCCAAACTAAAAACATACACAAGGAGCAGGTGAGTTAAAACTGGTCAACTCTGATTAAAAATAAAATTATAAAATTAACAAGAAATCTTTAAGTCTAGAAACATTGATGTATGATGGGAAAAAATCAAACAAAAGAATGAAATATTTCACCTGGGTCATTTAACGGGAGACATACAATAAATGATTGATAAATCTATGATCATGTCAAAAATAGCATCTGTTTATGTTTATGTTGAGGTTGGAGGAACTAAAAATAAACCCACTGCTGTGTTTTCATCTGAACTGACCCTTTAATTATTATTTCTTTCCCTGGTGGTGAGTTCAGTTTGTCTTTGATTTTCAGATTTTCTGCTGATTTTGTTCATTGTCACATCATTAAAGGCAAGGCAAATTTATTAGTATATCACATTTCATGTACAAGACAATTCAAAGTGCTTTACATAAGACAAACAAGAAGGTCACAATGATTAAAATGCATTAAAAGACAGTTAAGATAAGAAACATTAAAACATTTTAAAAACAATTAAGAATTCAAGTAAAAGCTGAAGTGAACAGTAATGCTTTCAGGCCTG
>JAPTYR010000015.1:35778663-35788884 GCA_029814505.1 Siphamia roseigaster | reverse complement strand
GTGTGTGTGTGTGTGTGTGTGTGATATTTAAATTAGTAATTTATATAATTAAAAAAATATATTGTTTTTTTTTTATTCCTCATTCACTGACTGGTTGGCATTTTAATTTTGTTGTACTTGTTACAATGACGAATAAATTCTATTCTATTCTATTCTATTCTACTCACACAAGATGCAGGATTGAAAGACAAGTATCTTGGTACTCATTGGAGGTCACTAAGATAAATATTTGGGCCTTAATTATGACCTTGACCTTTGACCTAGAGTCTTCAACTTTGTCCTTCAAGGTTCTGATGTCACATCAACAGTCAGAGTAAATAGAAGCTATATGTAAAACTGAGTATACAGGAATGAAAAGGAAATTCCTGATTTATCCTATCTCTGATCATTGTGAAAACACATTTCTGATGACCTTGACCTTTGACCTACATTCACCTAAATTTAACAGGAACTATTCTAATCCACCTCACTTATTTTCTGAAAATTTTATGAAAATTGTTCCAGTAGTTTTTGTTGCTAACAACAAACAAACGAATGAAACAAACGAAAAACAATACCATGCACCTAATAATAATAGTAATAATAATAATAATAATAATAATAATAATAATAATAATAATAATAATGCACCTAACAATAATATTGGTCCTCGGAGTGAGCCCTGTGGCGCTCCTTTTATAATGTTAAGAAGATAGGAGGAGGCAGCTAATTGGACACACTGTTCTGTCCGTCAAATAGTCCCTAAACCAGTTGTTAGCATCTTTCCAAATACCAATCTAATTTAATTTATGCATTTGGCAGAAGCTTTTATCCAAAGCAACTTACAAGTTCATTGGCCGGGAACCAAACCAAGGCCTCCCGCACAGCAGGCAACAATTCTACCACTGAACCACCAACGCACCAACGGCATCTGAAACAAAGTATCAGCTGATAGAAAATGATCAACAATGTCGAATACTTTAAAGAAATCAGTGCAAAGTGTGACAGTGTTGTTTACTGTCCAGAGTCTGGATAAAATCATTAAAAAACTTTAGGCGTGCAGTAATAGTACCATACTGCTTTCTAAAACCTGAGTGGAATGTTGATGAAGTGTATTTATATCTAAAAACACTGTCAGGTGATTATTTTTTTCAAAATGTTTTGTCAGGATACATAGTTTTCAGACTGATATATTCAGCCAGGTTTCAGACAGAACTAAAATATCAGTATCAGTGGAATGGATCCAAAAATGAATTAGATCCAACTTGGGTAACAAGCTGTGAACATTAATATGCATAAAAGTTAAGGGGTGGGTTCGGTTTAGAGGTTGAGTTAGGGTCACAGTTCCATATTTCCTGTTTGTCGTCCATTCTGCCTTTGACTTTCACCAAACTGATGTCTTTGCAACATCTTGTACTATTAATCTAATCAATAATTGAAATGATACTTATGTGATTAGAAAAGAGTGTCCATGTCCAGTTGTTCCTTTTCACTTCCACCACCCTGCCTGTTGAATTGACATAAATGCAGATGTATTTAATGACAGACATGTTCTAACCCTGGCTCTGTTCTAGGTGGATTTCTTGTCGGTGAACATTGAATGTAACTGTGTTTGTGCGTCAGAGTTTGTGAAGGTGCTGGAGAACATGCAGGTACAGTAGGTGGTGCAGGTTCTGGTCTTATATTGGTACAGTCCTGTGGAACCTGGTCACATGATGCTGTTTTGCAGATGTTCAGGGAAGACCTGCCCATTCTCATTTATAAGCTGACTGTACGGGACTGTTCCTACACTCAGCGCCAACTTCTGGGAGATGTGGATCAAGGTAAAAGTGAATATTACTGTTTGTGCCAACAGGTGAATACAGTCATATTCTACAAATATTGTTAAAGTTGTGTTTACTGGGCAGTTAAATAAGGTCAGTGATTGCAGTATAATTATATTTGTTGATAAATGTCATTATTCTGATACACCTTTTAGCCTTGAAGATTTATTTGATTTACATTGTCAGTTGAAACACCGACCACATGTTTAAAAGTTCTATTAGTTTGTATTTGCTTTTACTGGTATTTATCTTTAAACTTAATATGTATGAAATGTTGTCCTGCTACGTGACAGTAAGTCATGTTGTAACCGTAAAGTTAAAACCATCAGTTTAAAGCCACTGAGGAGCAAAAATCAGCCTTAAAGGGATAGTTCAGGATTTTTGACGTGGATATGGCGTCAGGATAGTGCCATAAAGCACACGCGTAAATATGAACCGCGAGCACGCAAATTATCTCTGTGTGCAGGCGTTATTTTTGGGTCAGGGTTATTTCTGCTACAAACATGAAGTTATAAGAACAGAAATAACTTTGGAATATAATATAATAAAGATATGCATCACCATATAAAATGTTGCATAATATTATCATTAAGCCCCTACTATTCAGATTCCTTCAATGTCTTACGGCACTTGTATAGTAGCCTATTACCAGGACTGTAATACTAATACACACAGTATTATGCCCTAACAAATCCTTGCATAATTAGGCACTTGTACAGTATACGGTTATAAAATAAAACAAACAACCTGTGAAACACTTAAGAGAGAAGTCAACAGTTACTCTGCAGACAGCTGACCATCAGGTCCAACTGGTCTGGGACGCTTCTTCCAGTTTATTTTCGGGATGTGGAAAAAGGTCTGCAAGACACCTGCATTGAGGAGTGCAGGGAGCGCAGACATGTGCTGGCACACCCACATCCTCATGAGTGAAAAGGTCTTCCATCTGTGGCATGATGATGTCCCATTCGTGGCAGCAATAGTATTCCATCTCTGCATTATTTCACACTTGAAACTAGTACACCATCAATTGTCGATCACCCTGGGTCTCGTGGCTCCAGCTCTGGCTCAGCTTCAACTTCCACCTCTCTGTCCACCCTCTCTCTCTGTGGGTTCAGTTTTCATTTGGTGAATTTCAGCATCAGTATATTCGGGTTCATGTCAAAAATCCTAAACTATCCCTTTAAAGGTCAAAGAGTTTGAAATTTATCATGATAATAACTACTTTTGGCAAACATCCTTAACTTTAGCACAGTTTAAAATATTCCCACAATGCATCACTGAAGCTGTTTTTAATAAGGCCTTAAGTAGAGTGTTTTTCCAATTATATTCTCATAAAGGTTTATAATGCAATAATCATAAAATGTTTGGTCTTAGGAATGATATCATATCGTAGTTATTGCTGTCAGTTCTTCCAACGGTCAAATCTCCTGCAGACTCTATAGAACCTTTACCCTGTTATCATTTACAACTAACAGCTGACACTCACATACTAAAAACATCCATCACAGCTGGGGTCACCTTCAGTCAAGTTCATGCTTTAATAGTTGGGACTGGTTCAACTGACCTATGGATGGACTGGACTAATGCCTGTAGGGTTCGAAAAACACAACAAAATAGCCTTGGACTGAGCATAAATACATCCAAACATATATGTTTGTATTGACTGTACTGTCGACATGAGGAGGTTACTACTGGAAATGGACCTGATACTTTAAATGTCAGTAAATATTTCTTGTTGTTCATAGTCCTCATCAAAAACACACCAAATATTATTATGGGATGGGACATGAGTGATCTGGATGTGCAGGATACTCCAATCAGGTAGAACACTGACAGAAATGGTTTGATATATGAGGGGGTTTCTTTGGTATTAAGGGTTTTGTCCTTGTCTTCGTAAATGTTGCAGGTTTTCAGAATCCACTGGGATGGCGGCTTTGACCAACAGTTATCAGAATGTATGGAGGAGCTTTGGGAATCAGATCCCAATAGTACGAGATGTCTTCCTCAATGAATCCTTCCCCTCGGGCTTCCAGTGGGCCACCTCCAGTGAGTCGTTCAAGGTTGAAGGTGGCTGGGTTGAAGGTGGGAAGGGAGAGACCATTTGGGATCGTTTTGGTCATGAACACAAGGTGTTGAATAACCAGACTGCTGATCTGGCTTGTGACAGTTACCATAAAGTGGACTATGATACCTATCACCTGCGAGGTCTTCAGGTCAACACCTTCCAGTTCTCTATCTCCTGGGCCCGAATCTTCCCTTCAGGACACAGGTACTCCCAGTCAGAGGAAGGGGTTCTCTACTACCACAAGCTGATTGATGCTCTAATTGAGTCTGGGATTCAACCGGTAGTCACTCTCCACCACTGGGACATGCCCCAGGCGCTCCAGAATCATGGCGGATGGACCAACCATTCCATTGTGGAAGTCTTTAAGGACTATGCAGACTTCTGCTTCTCCATGTTTGGTGACAGAGTAAAGACCTGGAACACTTTGAGCAGCCCCTGGGTGGTGAGCCATGCTGGATATGGAACTGGAGAGCATCCGCCTGAAATAAAGGACTATGTCGTTGCCTCCTATCAGGTAAAAGTATCATCAGTCTTATGTTGGAACAAGAACTTTATTGTAATCAGTTACAGTCTGGTGGCCTAGTGAATAGCATTTACACCACATTGCAAGAAGGATCCAGGTTTGCATGTTAGTCAAATGTTGAATTTATCTGTTCTCTCTGTACCATGGGGGCTTCCTCCAGGTGCCACTACCACCATTAAAATGGGTACATGTAGGTTTGTTCGCAGAACTGATGAAGATGTGGAGTTGGTCCCCAATTGTGGAAACTTACTGCATCTAATGCTAACGCTAACGCTTGTGTGTGTGTTAGAGTGACAAAAAATCAAGTTAATTTTGTGTAAATATAGAATTTTCCATCAGTGCATTACAGTGTACATTAATGTATTCATTCATTTTCTGAAATATTTAGTCCTTGAGAGGGTTGAGGGAATCCTGGAGTCTAGCCCTGCTACCAATGGGCCTAGGTTAAGTGTTTCCAGGACATGGCAGGGCTGCATTCCAAACATACTGAGGCCTGTTCTATGAAACTATGGAAGTTTGACAGTCTAATGGTACATGGTATATTCCCTTCTCTGAAATAACCTGTCAGAGCTCAAATGTGCTGTAACTAGATTTCCTAAAGCTTTTAGGATGAACTTCCGACAAGAAACCTAGACTTCTCTAAACACTGAAATCAAATATATGCTGGAAGGATTTTATGGAACATATAAACAATGTCAGAAATGGCTGGTTATAGCATCTTTAATCCACAAAATGGGGGTTAAATTCATCAATATAAAAGTTATGTTGCAGTCCTAACTCGTGTGTACTTTAGAAACTAAGTTTTCATTCTTCTGTTCATATAGGCCACTCACAACATGCTCAAGTCTCATGCTGAAGCCTGGCACGTCTACAATGATAAATATCGGAAGACACAAGGAGGGAAAGTGGGCATTGCACTGAACTCTGACTGGGCTGAGCCTGTGGACTCCTCCAGACCTGAAGATATAGCAGCAGCAGATCGGTACCTGCAATTCATGCTGGGCTGGTTTGCGCATCCCATATTCGTAGATGGTGATTATCCTGCAAAACTCAAGACTCAGATTGAACAGAAGAGCGCCAAGTGTCCCTCTGCACCAGCTGTCCTTCCAGTTTTCACTCATGACGAGAGCCAGAGGATTCATGGCACAGCTGACTTCTTTGGCTTAAACCACTACACCTCCCGCCTCGTCAACCACAGTGATGGTGGCTGCACGCCAGGTCCTCAGGGGGTGGGTGACTTCCAGGCACATGTAGACCCCTCTTGGCCCGCCACAGCTTCTGACTGGATCTACTCTTCACCTTGGGGTCTCCGAAGGCTTCTCAACTACATTTCCACCGAGTACTTGAATATTACCAAAGTGCCTGTCTACATAACTGGGAATGGGATGCCTACAGAGTACAATTTGGAGGTCCTTGAAGACACTAGTAGAATAGAGTACATGAAGAGTTACATCAATGAAGCACTCAAAGGTATGTGTCTGGAATTTTCAACAACTTTCAATAAAGCAATGACATATTTGGTTTAATTATTTTCTATGTATCTTTTCCATCTATGTTTAGCAATAATCATAGATGGAGTGGATGTGCAACGCTTCACAGTACAATCACTCTTGGATGGATTTGAAGGCAAACAAGGCTACAGTGAAAGATTTGGCCTTCATCGTGTCAATTTTGAAGACCCAGACAGGCCAAGAACCCCAAAACAGTCTGCTTATTTTTACTCTCAGGTTGTGAAGCAAAATGGATTTGGTTTCCCAAGAGGTGACTTATCTAAATCGATACATATTCATCCAAACCAGCATCCACAATTTTTACCACCATCAGAAGTCCCATCTCAAGCAAAGGTTGTTTGGGAGAAATTCTCTCACCAATCAAACTTCCAACGTAAACTCTACCACTATGGCACTTTCCCACAACACTTCAGCTGGGGAGTATCTTCCTCAGCTTACCAGACTGAAGGTGGATGGAATGCTGATGGCAAGGGACCTAGTACTTGGGATACATTCACACAAAATCCTAGCTCATCTATTCCTGATAAAGCCAATGGGGATGTGGCCTGTGACAGCTACCACCGACTGAAAGAGGATCTCTACATGCTAAGAGCTCTCAAGGTGAAGTCCTACAGGTTCTCTTTGTCTTGGTCCAGGATTTTTCCCAGTGGTCTTCGTGCCTCCTTGAACCAGAAAGGTGTTGACTATTACAACAGACTCATTGATGGTCTACTAGCAGACAATGTCACTCCAATGGTGACACTGTATTATTGGGACCTCCCTCAAGCTTTGCAAAACAATGGTGGTTGGTACAACGTGGACATGATTGACATTTTTAATGACTTTTGTGACTTCTGTTTTGCCACTTTTGGAGACAGGGTGAAATTCTGGATAACCTTCAATCAGCCTTATACAATTGCCTGGTCAGGATATGGACTTGGAAAGATTCCGCCAAATGTGAAGAACCCAGGAACTGCACCATACAAAGTTGCACACAATCTAATAAAAGCACATGCTAAGACCTACCACACGTATGATGATAAATATCGCAGATCCCAAGGTGGTCTAGTATCCATTGCGCTCAACAGTGATTGGTTTGAGCCTAAAGATGTTAATATACCACGTGAAGTGCTGGCTGCTGACCGTGCTCTGCAGTTCCAACTAGGTTGGTTTGCACACCCCATTTTCAAAAATGGTGATTATCCTGATGCAATGAAGTGGCAGGTTGGAAACAAAAGTGAACTCCAAGGTCTGTCAGAGTCAAGACTACCGGTGTTTAGTGATGAAGAAAAAAGGTTCATCCAAGGGACTGCTGATATATTCTGTATAAATCATTACACTACAAAGATTGCAAATCATGCCACATTAAGGTTATCCCCTAAGTCTTATGAGTATGATCGAGACTTGACAGAAGATGAAGAAAAAGATTCACCCACTACTGCTATCAATAACCAGAGAGCTGTGGCATGGGGCTTGAGGAGGCTTCTCAACTGGATCAAGGAGGAGTATGGAGATCCAGATGTCTACATTAGTGAGAATGGAGTAGCTACAGAATCAAAGACAACATGGGATGATTCTGCCAGAGTATTCTTTTACAAGACCTACATAGATGAGGCTCTGAAAGGTGCTCTGAGTGACATACTGCAATATACGATATTTGATAACTGATTCATGAATACATGTTTTATGTTTATTTGATGTGTTTTGACAGCCCATGACATTGATGGTGTCAAAGTGAAAGGATATGTTGCAACATCACTCATGGATTCTTTTGAGTGGCTTCAGGGGTATAGAGTGGGTTTTGGGCTGCATCATGTGGATTTCACTGCCCCAAACAGGCCACGGACACCCAAGTTTTCAGCTCATTTCTATTATCAAGTCATGAAGAACAACGGTTTCCCCATAACAGACGATGACAAGCCTCTTTATGGACATTTCCGCAAAGATTTTATTTGGAGTACTGCTACAGCGTCGTACCAGGTAACACGTTTACAGTTGTTTATGACAAGTTATCCACACATTATCTAGATTTTTATTTAATTTGAAGAACAAAATATCATACGGTGATATACAACATATGGTGCATAGCACTTATCTCATTTGTCAACTCTTACATATGATAGACCTAGAAATTGATAGTTTGTGTCAGAATTTGAATTGTCTTTATTGTCATTTGGCATGTCTAAAACAAAATTATTTTCACACAGTTCTTCCAAAACTAGTGTGGGCAGCATCCAACTTGAAGTCACCGCTGCTGCTTTAGAATTCAGAAGTTACTGTACAGCAACACTGGGGAACACAATTTTCGTTGAGTTAGAACTGATAGCTGTTTTTAACTAATTTTTGGATGTGGAATGCGAAACTGATCTCAGTTTTTCTCTATCACGTCAAGTTTTTAAACTATCGAATCCCCGTTCTTTTAAAACATAGTAAAATACTGTACTTAACAGGTATGTGCTTGTTATATAAGAATTTTCTAATACATAACACTATTATGTTTGTACAAAGGACATGTCTACTGTAATACTGCTGTAATTGTACTGACCTATTGGGAGCTGCACACACCTCTCACCACACTGTCTCCATGGTAACTGCACAAACAAGTTGCCATGTAGCTGTAGATTAGTCCAGTCATAATGAGCTGGCAAGTCTGACTACAGCTAATCTGTGGAATTTTGCTTTTCTGGAGGGTAAGCTGTGGAGAAAAACTCTTGACATGCTAGAAAAAAACACTGCAATTTTGAAATCAGTATTCAGATTTTAGTTTTAATCAGTTGTAATCAGGAAATTGTTCCCTTGTGTAATGCAAGCACATACATAGAGACACATCACATGTGAATACATGTTGGAATTTTTTCTCAAGAAACAGTAGGCTGCACAACAAATGACAAAAAAGGAAGCAAAAAGGGATCCCATCAGAGCTGAGAGAGGGGAGAGGTTAGTGGAGGGATGGGTGTATGTGTCTGAGTCCTTGGGTCTGTTATGTGTATACGTATATGAGACATTTCTTTGGCTCCATGTCTTATCCTTGGGCCACAAGAGGATAAGAAAGAATCCAGCTCCATGCTTCAGTCCTCAGAGGGAGAAGTGGGGGGGGAGAGGGTGTATTCATGCATTACTTTTAGTTATAACTTGATTGTAGTTATAAGTAGCCTCCACACTTTGGATCCTCCACAATTCATCCATTTTCCCACGGTCCTGTGATTCGACAAAGTGCACCCACAGTCTGTCTTGCAATGAAATCCAACTTCATTTTCTTCCTGTTGTGTTGTACTCTGCAGATTGAGGGAGGATGGAGGGCCGATGGAAAAGGCCTCAGCATCTGGGATAAGTTTGCACATACTCCTCTCAGAATCTTTAATGATGACAATGGGGATATAGCCTGTAACAGTTATAACAAGATTGAAGAGGATGTTGCAATATTGAAGCAACTGAAGGTGACCCATTATCGCTTCTCCATCTCCTGGTCAAGGGTGCTTCCTGATGGTACCACCAAGCACATCAATGAAGCTGGACTCAAGTACTACCATGAACTGGTGGATGCACTACTAGCCGCTGACATCCAACCACATGTATGTGTAATTCATGGCTACAATCTAATATGCATCAATAAAAACTTGAATTTGATAGCCACTGCAGCTTTACCTCCTGGGGTTCTCTTTGCAGATCACTCTCTACCACTGGGATCTTCCACAGGCTCTGCAGGATATAGGGGGATGGGAGAATGAGACAATTGTTGTCAACTTCAGGGATTATGCTGACCTCATCTTTAGTCGTCTTGGTCACAAAGTAAAATTCTGGATCACAATTAATGAACCATATAATATAGCCAATGTAGGACATGGGTATGGAGCAGCTGCCCCAGGTACGACCCAAGCAACAGGTTTGATTTGACAAATGATCCAAAATGTGTTTGTTTTGTCAGGTTCAGCAGCATGTATCCAAAAGATGATGTAAGGAAATGCAATGGCACTGCATTGACTTATTGAGTCAATGAATGCATGTCATAATCAAACAAAAATGCTTGTTTAGAGTGAGTGAAGTCTAAGGGCAGAAATGTACTGTGTACTGACAGTTACTATTTATTACCTCTTGCCCCCCTTGGTATATGAGGACAGAAGACGGGAAAATCCAAATGCGTAGTTCAAAGCTCTGTGTTTATTTCTATAATACAAAATCACTGGAAAAAGACCAGGAGATAAATACAAAAAAAAAAAAAAAAATCACTGATACAAAAGGTATCAGGATAAAAAGTACAAAGTAAAACTACTGAACCTACTGTTCAGGATCAAAGTAATAACATAAAGAGCTGGACTAATTCCAGAAACTAACAAAAGATGT
>JAPTYR010000015.1:35545994-35556826 GCA_029814505.1 Siphamia roseigaster | reverse complement strand
GATCCAGAATCCAGGATTCCTTCCGGATCTTCACCAAAATCTAATCGATTGGTCCTTGTATCATTCCGAAGCTATCCGGAAAATTTCATCGAAATCCGTCCATAACTTTTTGAGTTATTTTGTACACAGATAAACAGACAGATAAACGCCGGCAAAAACATAACCTCCTTGGCGGAGGTAATAAATTCCAATTCCTTTGCTCTGTCAATAATAAAGACACTTTTTCTCTATATAATTTTACATTAACACAAATTATTCACATGCACTTTTTTAGTCACCTCAGACACAATCCGATCTGCATGACCACATTTTTAATATAAAGTATAATATTTCTATTCACTTTAAATATATACTTGCTTGTGTTGTCTACAGCTAAACTAAAAATCGAACAAACATGGTCAGAACCATCACAGTTCAGTCTAATTGTTTTTCCACCTCTCTCTCTCTCTCTCTCTCTTTCACTAACACACCCTTTCTTATTTTCTCTCCTGCACATAGAGACAAGGCAGACATGGGATCTGTGCTAATGCTGGAACTGTTCCCATTATTGAAACTGGAATCAGCCAGAGAAGCAGATGGCCCAACATGCCCTGTCTTCCTGGGGAAAAAGCAATGGCTTTTTGTGCGCATACACACACTGTCCCACAGTGTCTGAAAATATAATTATATTTACATAAGATTATCCTCAGAAAAAGGTTGTCACCGTGGAATGAACTACAATTTCTAGTTACATTACGGAAATGGCTTATTGAGTCTCTTCCTGTTAAAACGATTAACACAACAAGGCCTGAAGCAGACTTTCAGATTGTGTACCTGTCTGTTCTAAAGTACTTTTTCCTGTAACTTTGTGACCCAAACACAGGATGATTTTTAAGAATTTATTAGGGATGCAAATGATCAATTAATCATTAGTTGGTTGACCTTATCGATTAATTGATAAGTGGTGGTTTTTCTGAAAAGCTGAATTTCTTTCAATAGTATCTATAAGAATAAAAGCTAAATATTGTTTATATACTTCATGAAAAAAGCATGTCACATTCCTTAATGACTGATTTGTTGAACCATTAGGGATACAGTACAGGCAAAGACATTTATGGAGTAGAACTAAAGGAATTCTGCAGAGAAATTCAATAAAATGAATGGATCTGAACAGGGGCAGATTAGAAGAAATGGGTATTTCCGTCTTTACACCAGTACGTGACATGATGGAGCACAATTCCCACCATGGAAAAGGCCAATTAACCGACAATGATTTAATTGAGCAAATTCTTATACTCGATTTATTGTTTACATCCCTTGATTTTATCGTAATAAAATAAAACATCAGTTAAATTGGTAGATTGTAGTCTTTGGTGTAAAGTGTCATGTACAAAGTGCCGCGAGATAATTTTTGTTATGATGTGATCTGGTATTTTATAGAAATAAAATTGGATTGATCGTGTTTGTATGGCCTGTATTGCAAATTGGCATTTAGCCATTAGCAAGAGTCAGCCGCATCTGGTACTTATTTTGTTATTTTATTTTGTTTGGTTTTTTAAAATTTGGATATTCCCCCCCCCAAAAAAAAAACCAAACAAAAACAAAACAAGAAGACTCAAACGGAACATTATCTGACATGGGGCATTAAAAATTAAAGCATAAATAAATGGTGTACAATATGAATACCATAAATGCAAATCACAATGGGGGGGGGGGTATTTATTTTCACCAAAAAAAGTTAACTATAAACAATATCGGCCATAGAGAGAGACGTAACATTCTTATAACGGCTCTCATGCTCATCAGTCACACAGTTCCGTCTTTGTTAAGTGTGCGTCTTTTGTTGTAGACTTGCGGTCATTCGCACCATTTTCAGTCTCTGTACCCACTGAGTTATGGTCGGTGATTTTGGATCCTTCCAGTTGACATTTATTCTTTTCTTGGTGATCAGTAAAAGTATCCATAACGTGTGTCTTTGTTTGAAACTAAATGTCTCTTCTGGTACTTATTTATGTCATACTTTACAATTCCAAAGTTCCAATTCTATTGTTATGTTGGTATCAAATTTATAAATCTTAAAAAAAAAAAAAGGTATATTGGACACCAGGAAAAAACAGCAGTTCCAAAAACCAGCTAATAGAATTTTTGTGTCTCAGCTGATTGTCTGAGGAGAAAATGTGTCTGCAGTAAAGTTGAGAAGCGTATCGGTTTGTTGACTGTCATGCCCTATTTGCACTAGTGTAACCAGGGGACCTTCAGTGATTTGGAAATTAACCCTCTGTGGTTCTGCTTTTACACAGGAAAGTCAAATTAATTTTTTTTCCCCCTTTGTCCCCAACTGTCAGGAACCAACTCACCACATAGGGCTTGTTTACATGAGTTTTTATTCAGAATAAATGTTACTTCCTCTTTAAGATGGACATGTAAACACCTAATTGCAGTTGAGAATGACTATTCCAAATTAAACGTAATTCCGAATAAAGTCACTGGTTAATTCCACTCTTAATTCAGAATTTGATAATTCTTCTGACATGAAAACCATTTATTTTTAACCCTAACCCTTTAACAATATTCCTGTCATTCTGCACATGCTCCTGGGCTTGTCGCGTTGGTGCACATATTTCACGTTGATGACACATATTCCACACTGCTGGCATTAGTATGTTGATTCAGTCGAGCTGCTGCTACATAATTATTACAAAAATAAATGCAAAAATCACATGTAGTATGGTGTCTGTCCTTCCATGTTTGCTGTTGAAATAAAAGCAAAACAGGAACTTGACACCATCGTTTTCTTCCGGTAGGCATCCAGATGTTAAGTGGGCTTTCTGTCCAATCAGAACCCTCTGTACCCCCAGCTCTTACAGCCCAAAGCAGAATACACCTGTTTCGAATGGAGACCTTTATTCAGAATTAACATTTCCATGTAAACATGAAGGAAATGGCTTTAATTCCAGATTATTTTATTCAGAATAAATCATTGATTTAAAAAAACATCATGGAAATGTAGCCATACAGATACGTGTTTACAGATCATCATCACATCATCTATCTCGAAATGTTTTGACATGTTGCCTCTCTGGAGGATTTGATTTTGCTCTTTAAGTAAATACCAGTGCTGTATGGTAAAATAAGCCTCATGACTTGATGGCCCAAACCGTTTCACATCATACATTTTTCATCATCAGCCTGCAAAGTCCTCAACCAGAAAATGGTAGAATAACTTCAAATAAGAATTTTTTTTTTTTTTTTTTTGTAATTTCCACCGAGTCGCAGAGACGTTATTTTGTATGCGTCTCACAGTGTCACAGGACCTTTGTCTGCTGAACTAGCACAGGCAATTTAGAGTGGAATTCTTTACAAATACACCAGCTGCACAGACAACCTCAGGCCACCCAGTTCTATGAGTCCTGGGTGATTTGGGCTTAAGACAGACAATAAGAAAAGCTGCAGATCTGCCTCATAATAGTCACTGCTGTGGAACAGAAACCACCAATGTGGACTGAGAGTAAGACTTTTCTATGAACCCTTTCATGTGTGACATCCACATTTGTAGACATGTAAGACCAATCCCAGTTCACCCCTTGGCTTTCCCCCTTCCCCTTGTCCCTTGGGCCTTGCACTTGGCACTCCATAATCAATCAATCAATCTTTATTTGTATAACACTTTTCATACAAAAAAGTGATTTACATTAAAAATCAATACACCCCACCACCACACCCATATATACGTGCACACATACATAGACAACAAGGTAATACATGCCAAAGGAATGAAAACGGAGTTGCAAGGGGTAGTGGTGTAGATATTCCCCTGTGAAATGGGACAACCCTTACACACATGTTATGTCATCAAGAGTCATCGATGCCGCCATAAATGGATGCAACAACTTTGCTTCCGAAATAATTCCTCGTGCCGTCGTCAGCAGCTGTAACACCTCTGTTGCATGGCCTTCGGTCTTTTTTTTTTTTTTACATTTATCAATTACAAACCGCAGAAATCCAATTTGTATCACATTAAATGGACGATCAAATAAACTAAATATTTTACTGTTGCAAGACAAAATTCTAAATGTTTATAGCATTATAAAATGTACATCATTGTGATTTAAAAAGTGGAAAAAAAAAATCCTAAATACATGTATTCTTGTAGATATAGATTTGACCCCAGCAACAAGGGGCTGTGCCGGAAAAATGTGAAAAATGACCCTTGAAAGTGCTTGAATTTGACCTTGAAAAATGTGCATGAACCCTGCAAAACCATTTTAGCAGAATAAGATGTAAATGCGTATAACAAAAGAAGTGCAGATGCAGATCTGTTACAGCACCGTTGTTTACATCGGAGACGCCGTTCTTACCCGTTTCTTCTTTTCCCACAGGTACATTTCGCTGCACCTTCTGCCAAACGGAGGTGGAGGAGGACGAGTCCGTCTGTCCTGATGCCAGGACGCTGGTAGCGCGCTTCAACGAGCAGATCGAACCCATCTACGCTCTGCTACGGGAAACTGAAGACGTGAACTTGTCCCATGACCTGCTGGAACCTGAACCGACGGAAATCCCAGCCCTCATACAAAGGTGGGCTCATGGATGTTCAGACAGGGATCCACTTTAGTACATTATCTGTGCAGTCAAATCCTGATTAGCTTATACTGTGGGGCCATTATTGTCGCGATGTTATTTGAAAATCGTGTGGAGAGTTGAGTGTCTGTATCTCAATCTGTCTGTGCGCAGTCGGATTTGCAAATGTGTAAATGAATCTGTAAATGCATGATGAGATTTATGTGTCTGTACAACAATCTACAAATGTGTAAAACGACTTGTGTGTGTAATCAGTTTTGGAAAGTCAAAGTATTTTCACCACAAGACTCAGAAATACAGACAAATCACGTCAGGTTACAAGTCAAGCGGCTTCTCCATTGGCTCTCTTTACGCAGGTGAATTTTGCTACACTTCTATCATGACAGATCCACAAATGCGTAGCGGTATTCGTCTGTGTAAAACCATGGTTTGTCTGCCCTGGGCTCAGGCTCACAGGCTCCCTCATTCTGGCTGTGTGCCGCTTTGCTCGCTCTGTACCTGATGTGAGTTTTGCTGACAAGGTTCACCAATTGCCACTAGAAAACGGAGAAGATTCGAGGAAAAGTGGCTGCAAACTACGAGACGGGTCAGACATTTGGGGCTACGAATAATCCATGGGTAAAAGTCGTCTATCCATGGATTATTCGTAGCCCCAAACATAACGCAGCATCTGCAGAAACCACAGAAAAGGGAATGTGTTATCAAATACAGGGGTGACATTGCAGTTGGAGCCGTTACAAAAGATGTAAAACCTACATCACCTTTTTATTTTCTCATATTTTTTTATTTTTATCTCATGTTTGTCTCTTTCTCGTCGAGCAGCCGCGAACGATCTGCAGCAGCTGCAGGTGCTGCAAGTGGCCCACACCGCGAAGCCTGGTCAAACAAAGGCTCGTCCTACGCCGACCTGTACACCCAGAATGTGGTCATCAGCATGGAGGAGCAGGACGAACAACAGAAACAGGCCAACGAGGGCAAAGCGCCCAAAGAGAGGCCCATCTGGCTGACCCAGAGCACCGTCCAGGGGGCCGACAGCGAAGCAGACCTCCTCAAAAACCGTGAGTGAGGTTTTTATGTACACTACCCACAGGTCATCAAAGGCAGGTCTTACTGGAATTTCCAAATCTGCATTTAATTCCTAAAAGTCTCTAAAAGGAAGTAATTTTGATATGTTGGCTCTTCATTTATGTTGTCACAAACATGTTACCTTCCCCCCCAAAAGAGTGGTAAGGGGTGTTGTTTTGGTTCATTTTGTTTAACTCTGCAGCAGCAAAACTATTAGTTGAATTCATAACAAATTACCATAATTTCTGTTCTATAAGCTACTACTTTTTTCCGATGCTGTTAACGATGTGACTAATTTGTTTCACATGCTAACGATCGATCCGGCTGTCGAAGAAGGAAATGGAGCTACTGGAAATAAGCTCAGCATCACTGAATCGATATTAAGACCAACCGGAAACCTCCGTGATGCGGAAGTGAAGCCAATGCCGAAGTGCATAAACCTGCAGTTCCTCCAGTGGCCACTTGAGGCTGTCTCCAAAAGGGAGCAAACTCCCATTAACCCCCATTCAAAAATGGCCAGTTTCAGAACAGAAAAAAACACGTTTACAGCCTGGCTCCAAAAACTTTTATGATCTCAATGTTGAATATCCCCCTTCATGACAACTGTACGGGGGGCAAATTTTTTTTTTTCTAACTCACTGGTTTAGTTATGCATAATTGGGGGAGTGGTCACTTTGAGAGCTCGTTCTGGGCTCTGCGGCAGGGCTGGGCGTCACGTTTCAGCCAGCAGCTACGTCATACATGTTTGTGATTGGCCAGGAGTTAAGGGGAGCCTGGGCGGAGCCTGCCGCCGTGTAAATGGCCGCGTCCAGTGAGAGAGATTTTAGGCTTCAAAAACGGGTGGTAGAAACGAATGGGTGACGTCACAGTGGCTTATAGTCAGGTGCACCCAATAGTCCAGAAAGTACGGTAAGGTTTTAGATGATCAGCAACAAAGAATAGATGAAATTTATATTTTAGAAAAAGTAGGTTGAAGTTAAGCTTTTTTTTATGAATGTATATTTATTCAACCCCCCACCATTTACTTAGCTTTCACAGGTTTCACACACACTGCCTACTGGAAAACGGAGTGATTCTTCAGGAGCCTTCATGCTTGAAAATCCACATAAAACGACTTATAAAAAGGATATGTTTGAATATCTACACACATGAACTACTCATCTATGTGCACAGGATTCATATTACCTGGTGTAATTTTCCTGGACCCTTTTATAGAGGGTATAAGTCGCAGTAATCTTTACCAACATTGTGCATTAATGATTACTGACATTCAGTAATCACATTCAGACAAGACTAAAATCTCTGACAATTATTACTTTACTCCACGAGTCAAATTAATCCCATCCAAGTAGGATTGAAGTAGTCTTAAAAAGTCTGAAGGTGTTATTAAATTAAACTTGTTGAAACCTGTAGGAACCCTGTAAAACCAATAAATTTTTAACATGTGTCACGTCAGTGGCTGCGTGTCCATGGGCTTAAAAATCAGCCACTGTCTTTTATTTTTTGTTTTATTTTATAAGTGGATTGTTGTGGGTCAAAAGTCTGTCCTGGTATTTTTTCCATCCAAGGATGCAATCTGTCCTGGGTTTCATTTAGCTGCTCATTCTGAAATAATCAGTAGTTTAATTAGCACATAGATGATGGAGAATTTCTCATTAACAAAAACCTTTCTTGTGCAAATTGCATGAATTAGAGCTCACAAATAACCCAAGCACTAAGAGACTGTTGTTGTGTCCTTTTGTTACTAACTTTATCAGGGTTTTCAGACACGGCCTCAGCCAAAACTCAGAGGGTGGAGTAATTGAAACGACCACATATAATTGGCCAGCTGACTCTAGTAGAGCTAGGACAAGTCATTTGGGTCAATTTTGAAGTATTTTAGGTGTGTTTTCTTCAATATCTACTCTAAAATTTGTACATAAATATTGTAGCACTAATGCTTCAAAGTGACAGTGCCATATCGTCCTGTTTTTTAATTGAAAAATATCACATTTTCTCACCCCAAAACCTTGAAACCTAAGCATTTTAAAACCTACCTGTGATTTGTATCAGATTTTTTTTTTTTTCAAATCCAGGAAGAATAGAAAATATTACAAAACACAGTTAATTCGGATATGATCATGAATTCATGTCAAATTAAACTACTTTTTAATTGTTTGCTTCTTTTTGGGACTCGAAAAAAAAAATTCTCTTTGCTCAAATGTATAAAACACACTGTTCTCATCATAAATGGGTCATAGATGAAACAGGGCTTTAGCTCTGATGTTAAACTAAAACTGATCAATATTGGATTAAAAGATTAACATAAGTTTTGATTAACACAAGCCTGTTGTGACACGAGGACAGCAGTTTGTACCTTTGTTCAGTATTATAATATGATCATAAAGTCTTACTGAACAGACATATTACAACTGCAGTGATTATATACAGCTAATAGCAGAGCATATTTGACTAGTAATTGGATTGGACAGAACCTTTTTATTGTTTCATGTATTGTTGAATGATTAGTTTAAAGGGCCCATATCATGCAAAATCAACTTTCGGGGGTGTTGTCCTCTTAACAGAGCTATTTGGGTCTCATATTCATGCTCAAAGTATCATTTTGATTGATTATCTCTCCCGTACGGAGGAAGGGAAAAGGCACCGGGAGCCGTGATTCTCCAGACAAACCAGCTGGTTGACGTTGCTGACGCGGCAACAGATTTCTCCTCCAGTGCAATCTTTGCTTAATGTAGTTTTACATGTTAAAATTACATTTTATTTGTCTTGTGTACTATATTTGCACAATTGTTTAAATAAAAGTAAAAAATAAAAAAAATAAAAACTTCTCGCTCTGAGACCGCGTCACCGTGTGGGAGTGGGGAGAGGGCGGGGCTTACAGGGAGAGAATGGAAGGAGCAGTTTGGCGACTCGTTTCGAGGGGAGGTCTCTATTTAATATATGAATTATTAACATAACGTATTAACATTGCTTTTGAGAGTTGAATGTTGTCTAACCCGTAATTATATCACTAATGGGCTTAGGATTTATTGCTAATTGTGAAAAATAGCATGATATGGGTCCTTTAAAAAATATACAAAATTTGGTGGAAATGTTAAAAATGGTGACATTAAATGACAAAAACAGATCTATTTCTTTAATCTTTCTCTTCTGAAAGCAAATAAAACTAAATCAATAAATGAATATAAATGCTCTTCACATACCTGATTCCCTGTGTTTAATGGGGAATATGACTTGGCAGACAGCCTACAGTGGAGTGATGCCACTGACAAACTGATGTTGTCTGTGTCATTATGCAGAAAAGCATCAGGAACAGCATTAGCCATCGGGATTTATGGATACAGACTATTTGCTAATGCTTCCTGTTTGAATGAATCTTAAATTTAGACTTGCTCTTTTTAGTGTCAGTTTGCACTTCATTCTTATTAATTCCACTAGATCAAACAGGATGTACAACATCTTTGTAGCTTTGTAGCAATCTATTCTGAGTAGTCTTAGGTGGATTGAAGTCATCTTACTCTGCACAAAATGGTGGTCAGTCGACACTGCGGTGGATTTGATCAGACTCCATCAGTGAATGTTTAATTTAAATGGCATCTGTGTTGATTGTGTAGGATCAGATTTTGGGGGGGATGGATTACACCACTGCTGACACTGCCAAATGGGTTCACAGAGGTGAACTCTGTTTGTCACACATGCGAAAAATAAACCACGTACAGTAGGGTTATCTTTTGTTAGGGTTATTTTCTTACGATATTAAGAAAAAACTGAATTGTGATTTTTTTTTTTTTTTTCTGGCAGGTATTGTGGTTTCAATTTCATTCACAATTTCATTCACAACTTTGTGATGACGTCCAAGCACTATATTATCTGTAATCGAAACACTCCGCTCTCAATGAATAGTGCCTGGTAGCCGAGCTGAGTTGAGTCGAGTCAAGCCAATACCATATAGTGGAAATATGACATAAATCTCTATCTCGACTTATTTTTTTCGTTATAGTCCATTTTAGGTTTTTTTTAGGTATTGGCTGAGTGGCCCTTGACCTGTTCAGTCAACAATAGCTCAAAATCTATACACGCGATGAAGAATTTAAAGAATCATTTTGATGTTCATTGGAGGGCTCTAAGATGAATAGTTCAAAAATTATATCCAAAATTTGATTTTGGCCACCTTTATTGTGACCTTGACCTTTGCGTCTTCAAATATGTCCTTCACGGTTCTGATGTCAATGCACATCAACAGTGAAAGCAAAAAGACGTGATATAGAAAATTGATTTGCCCTATCTTATATCATTGTGAAAACACATTTTTGGTTCCCTTGACCTTGACCTTGGACCGACAATCACCAGAATTTAATGGGAGTTATTCTGGATCACCTTGTACCTTTCCTTAAAATTTCATGGAAATTGGTCCAGTAGTTTTTGCATAAAGTGGCTGACCATCACACGGACGGATGGACAGACAAATTAAAAAAACAAAACAAAAACACAATACCCCTTGTCTCCCCTCAGGGGCATGGGGTAATAGTGACTGTTAACCATTGTTGCTGTTAATAACTGGCAGGCTTCAAAACTCCAAAAATAAGTAATCAAATTTTTATGTAGGTTACTAGAAAAACACTTTTGTTTTTCATATCCAAAAATATAGTTTATATTACAAACGGGTTAAAATCTGAATTACTTAGTGTTTGGTATTTTTGCTTATGGTTGAAGATGATAAAATGCCAAAACAAAGTTCAAAACAAACTGAATGAAAACATTTTTGACATTACTTTGTGCTGGGCAGATTAAGCCCTTAGTGATTAGGAAGGCCCTCTAAGGCAGGATACTGGAAGGTTAATAAACAAAATAGATCATCATTATCATTTATTAGACACTATGTAAGAAAAAGCATTTATTTATTTTACATTATTATAAAATAATTACTATTATTTAAATGTAAGTATTTAAGTAATTACTATTATTATTATTATTATATTTCTTGTATGATAAATTTTCTATTTCACCATTAATCTGCACATGTGTATAACAACAAAGGTATAGTGACTCATGAGGAATACACACACACACACACACACACACCCCAATAAATCAATCAGTCAATCTTTTTTTTTTTTTTTTTTTTACAGAATTATTAGAAACACTTAATATCTCATTTACAATATAAATTTACCTCCACCAAGGAGGTTATGTTTTTGCCAGCGCTTGTT
>JAPTYR010000015.1:34384593-34397633 GCA_029814505.1 Siphamia roseigaster | reverse complement strand
TGAGCTATCCCCAAATTAAAGAACCTTTAATAAAATTTTGGGCCAAAAAAAAAAAAAACTACCTGTACGTGTCAGCGCACTTTATCTGGATAACATGGTCTTACATACGGCTATAAATAAACACACTTAATTTTAAGAATCCTAATGATTTTTCTAATACAGATGTGGGTTTTTCATGAACCTGTCTCATATCAGGTTTTGTGTATAACTCATCTCGTCCACTTATGTTACATGCAGAACCTGCCCATTTAAACAAATAAATCGTGAGTGATTTTTCAACAGTGGTCATTTTTGTGAAGCACTCTGCCATGGATAATTAGTTTGATTCCCTAAAGGTACCTGGGAGAGAATAAGGATGCATTTGAAAGGGGAAGAAATTTTTTTTTTAAATTGGTGCATAAATGTAGTGTCCTTATTGCGTTTTGTGTGGATTTTTGTATATAAAATAATTTAAAATATATAATACAAATTTATTTTATCTAAAAAATAGTTTCTCTTTTATCTCACTAAATATGTATTTTTCAAAGAGACCCAAAGCACTTCCAAACTTAGTGGAGCATTAGTCAGCATCTGGTTCGAATTTTTAACTCCCATGTCCTGCTTTGAGGACCAGTTTCATAGAAGCACTCATCTACATAAAAATAAAAATATTTCAAACTGCAATAAGATAAATTTAGACAAAAATGAGACGACTTATTTGCTCTGTTGGGTTTCTGTAAAATGGCTTAAGAGGCTGGTTTCAACCAACTTTACATGTAAAGTGTCATGAGGTACCTTTTGTTATGATTTAGCGCTATATAAATAAAATTGGATTTAATTGGGTGTAAAGCTGAATAAGTTTTCAAACCACTGCTTTAGGGGGCTGTTCTAAAACTGTTCTTAAATGCCTGTATCACTTTATTGAGTGAGAAAACCTTAAATAAAGGTGATAATCAATGTGCTTTCACCTGTGGAAGTGATAAGTTATGAATTGATGGTAAACAGTGAATCATGTCTCTCACTGCACCTGACTCCCAGAAAACTTTAAGAAAAAGTTTTTAACCTGTCCTTCATTTTCAACTCTACAAAAGCAACACACCTCAGATTAAATCGAATCAGGGGACACTTCATGTTTCTACCTGCAGCCCCTGCATAAGATAAACATTAAAGCATAAAAGTTTCTGTCGGACATGATCTTTACTGTAGAGGACACTGGAGCCAAAATGTAGAATTAGCCAACATTTGTTCTGTGAGTCAGGAGATGAACAGTGCTGCTTAGGTTTATGCACAAGCCTTTCTATCTCCACAAACACATGACCGAGACCCTGTTGTTCCACAGCTTGGCCTTATATAGTGATTTATTGGACAGTGGGGTCAGGGTGTTGACAAGAGGCCTCTAATGAAACCACATGTCGTACAATGTAAACCCACCAATATGGCACACAGCCGCCTCACAAACCACGTGTCTAAATATAATCCTACCAGAAAATGTACAAATCAGTGTTTATGAGCAATTAAAACACAGAGTAAAGAGCTCCGAAGGCAGTGATCTGAATAATGATTCCATTACAGGACGCACAATCACTTATATTTTATCAGGTCTAAGTGTTTCCTCTGGGATTCATCATATTAAGTTACACTGTTCCTTATTACTTCCTCTTTCAGTCCATTATGTTAATTTAAATAATTGCATTTCATTCCAACGTTAACCAAGAACTGAGTGCAATTAGAAAAGTAATAAGAGACAATCGGCATATGTAATCAAACTTCTAATGCACAATCCCTAGTTTTTAGAGCATGTACAGTTGATTTGCTGATCTGAAAACCAGCTAAAACTCAGCAGATTTTAGACAGAAGTTAACAAGTCCAGAAGTTCATGAGTTTTACGGTGTTTAAACACACTAAAAATGATGAAACTCGAGACTAAATGAATGGCAATAACATGCTTTTTCTGACCTTTTTCTAATTTCATTTCACAGCTTCAGTGACGTTAGTGAAATCTACATAACTATCCATTTGACCTGACCTCCTTATAGAGTCATGGTGACCCTATGATTTAAGTATTATATCATATGATGCACTGCAGTGATATAAAGGAATACTTAGTCTTAGTACTGCTACAGAATACGTGCAAGTTGGAGTGAATTATCAGTATTTTAGCAGGATCTTGTCATTATATCTACTCATCAGTTTTATGATTAATCACAAAAAAGTGAATTTCATTTGTAACCAGGACTCATACCAACACACTGCTCATCAGAGGAAATAATCCACCTGATCCCCTATAGATTTAACATTCCTCTGGGTTCAATGTCATGTGATAACAGTGGCCATCAGAACCCATCCACCTGGATCATAAAGACACTGAACCATCCTCACATCTACTGGTTTTTGACAGTTAACACTTTATCGTGATCATAATGAAAACCTCAACCTGAATTCCCTCAATACATAGTTTAAGACCTTTTCATACTATGAAATATTATTATACACCAGTGTAGCAATGTCCGGATTTGGATTTTTTCCACCTTCTGAACTCTTCTTTTTTTTTTTTTTGCAATTAGTTTTGTAAGATACTGATCTGATACATTTTACTAAGAAATTTTGATTTCAATTTGGATTCGTTATTTATAGGTTATTATGCTATGCTGTTATTATTTTACTTGAGTTCACAATTGGGCTGAAAGTGGTACCTCAACTAAAAACAAGGATGACAAGGGGGCATTGAACCATCTTGCCCTCCCCCCAGAATCACACCTAATCTCATGACCAAATCCAATCTTTAAAAAAACACAGATTGTCAGCCAATACCAATCATTAGATCGGCTCAGGACTTTCCTACACCAGTGCATCTACAGGCAGATTTGGAAACACATTTTTCAACAGCGACAGTATCACTAAGCCTTAGTGCGTTGGCTACATTATTAGAACAGATAATACAGCAAACCAGGGATTGAGTCTGTCATCAGATCACAAATCCAGCCACTTCTGTAGATGACATGATTTGGATAACAGGACACCTTCTCATATAATGCGAGCGGGCTGATAATTCACATCAAAGCGAGAATTCCAACCACTGTAGAAGAAGACGGTGACTATAAAACACATCAACATAGAATGTCACAAATGTATTTTGACCATACAGTTAGGGATTTAGAGATTTAGGATGAGCAAACACCAAAGGAAAGGACAGATTTTCTCTTTAGATTTGATCTAAAATACAGTTTGAACTTGTATCTTGTGATGTACAATATGGTTACTTTAAAAAATACCTCACTGAATTTAGATTTCACTTGTACTGTAATAGTCTTCCTATGGAATAAAATTACATTTAATTTTGGCCAAATTTTCCAACTGTAATTTTTAACAAAGCTTGAGATTGAAATATGAGCAACTTCTTGTTCCTGCGACGTGATTAAACATAAAAGTAACCTGAAAATCAGCTCTTAACGCCAATTATTGGAGAGACATTCTACAGTAATTTTATTTGGTTAATAGGCTAAAACTGCAATAAGGTAAGTGTGACAAAAAGGATAAAAGAAAAAAAAGAGCGTAGTGAGAAACATAGTGCTCTTAATAAAATCAATAAGCCATTAGTGAGGGAGAAGAAGTGCTGTGCTGTACATTCCATGTCAACTAGAAAAGGAACACATCTTCTTCAACTCAACAGTACAAAGATTTGAAGGTTTCCACCCTTAATACATGACCACATTTCTCTCCCTCTAATTAAATAATCATACAATCATCGCTTTGTATCCTGCTCATCATCAACAAATGTGCTGAGAGAGCCTGCAGCAAACTGTGCATCCAGCAGAAACCGTGCCCTGCAAGGTGGACAGGATTCAAACAGGCAGTCATGAGGACCAGGTAAAATGTCTAATCACTGTCACTTGATAAAGACACCAAACGTCACGTACAGCTGGGTCCTGTACGGTGTCCCACTGACAGAGGCCAGGCAGACTGTGGCACCAATAATACATGTCCAAGGAAAAGCAACTAGTGAAACCATTCAGCTTCAAGTAGTCTCTGAATTTAAAGTTAAACTACAAATAAACACCCATTTAATTCAATATATGACTCATTCATCTGCTTTGACTTCAGATGTTTTTTGGGTTAATCTACACTACCCCAGTAAAATCAAAATAAAAATGTTGATTAAAAAAATGAATAGAGGGTCTCTTACCCATCCTCATCTCCGTCTACAGTCTTTAGACCAGCTGATGCTGTTAAGGCACTGGCGGCGGCAGCAGCGTTGCCCTCAGCTTCTTGACCTTGGCCAGCATTAGATTCTGACCCCAACTCCCCTCCAGCCAACTTGGGGAGACCCAACAAAGCCGACTGGTGCTGGAGGAGCAGCCGCTGAGCATCCTGCAGCTGAGTGGTGGTAAAGGTGGGCAGACTAGCATAAAGAGCACTAGCCTGGGCAGCATGAGCCAGGGCCTGTGCGCTGCTGGGGTCCGGGGACAAGCCGACACAAGACGGCTGGCTCTGGGGGACACCTTGCGGGGGCATCTTTCCAGTGTTCCCAGTGTTAACAGGCTGGGACTGAGCCTGGGGGTCGCTCTGAGGGTTGGAAGCAGGAGGCACACTTGGTGCAGACACTTGGCTCTGGTGGAGTGTATTAGGCAGCTGAGTGCCCAGGGCCGGGTTTTGGATTTGTGTTGGGAGTGACTGGGGTTTCTGCTGCTGGCAGTCCAGATGGCCAGGGTGGCTCAGAGGCTGCTGGCCAATTCCAACTACTCCAACATGAGAGGGCATACTGGAGGTGGTGGCTTGAAGAGAAGAGGGCTGCTGGGCCTGTGCGTGGAGGAGTGTTTGCTGTGACTGCTGCGGGCCTCCCATCATGTGGCCGTTAGCAGGTGCGTTGGTAGCCGATCCAGTTTGGGTGGAAAGAGGTTGAGAGGGAGCAGCCTGAGGAACTGCTTGGTGTGGCTGGGTGTACTCAGGGGGCCTCACCTGCCCTGGGGCAGTTTGGGGGGTAGCGGGTGGCTGCTGTGGCATAGAAGCATAGCCCATCTTCTGTTGCTGAACTCCCACTACGCCCGGTGCTGAGGCTGTGGGTTGATTAGCAACTGCCTGGGCATAAGTGAGTTGTTGCTGGGGCACAGCAGGAGTCGGGTGTCCAATTGTAGTCTGGTGGCCTGACATGGAAGCAGGCTGGTGGAGGTTTATGGGAACAGAGGGGGCCACAGTAGTCTTCACATGTGAATGGGTAATATCCTGGGGGTGCATGTGAGATTGGGACTGGGACACTCCCATACTTAAGCCGCTGGGGAGGATTGTTTGAAAGCCCTGGGGAGGGGAGACGTAATCCTGGGCATGCTGGGTCACGGTTGCTCCCCCAGCCTCTCCGCTGCACACACTCTCAGTGTAATGGCTCAGTGTACTGATGGTGCTACTCACAGAACTCCCACTTGTGCTCTCCCTCTCTGAGGCCCCAGTAAAACTATCAGAAACAAACTGACGCATGCTAACAGACCCTGCGTCCGATGCAGAGGAGCTAGGAGCAGAGGCTGGGGTCTCCTTGTCATAGAATTCAGTGCATGTCCATCTGCCCTTCTTAAAGGGTTCAGAACTAGAGTCCAGCTTCACCACCCTGAAACGAGAACTGGTTGTGGTCATCGCAGGAGCTGGAGCAGGCTGAACAGGTGCTGATGTTAAAGGGGCAGTGGCCACAGCTGTGACTGGGGCATTGATGGGCTGCAGTACAGCAGATCCAACTCTTCCCTGGATCCCACTGGTGACTCCCATCGTTCCAGAGGCACTGGTAGCGGAAGCAGCAGCAGTAGTACTTGTCAGAGTCATAGTGACATTAGAATTGATGTTTTGGTGTTGCTGAATTGTGTTAACATTAGTGGTGGTTATAAGGTTACCCCCAACAACACCACTTCCACCTCCACTCCCCCCGCTGCTGATCACATTGAGAGGAAAGCCACAACTGCTACTGCTAGCACTCGTGCTGATCCCCCCCCTCACAGGCACGTTGGCAGAGCTCAACATATTCACATTACTAACACTGCTGGTCTGGGGATTAACTATGCTAACTGTAGTGCCCACAGCAGAGCTATGCATTCCAGGGACAGATCCCGGGGCCACAACCCCCACAGGCTGAGCCACTACACTTGGAGGAGCAGCCTGGGAAACATTCTCTTGAGGGACCCTGACATTAGAAGGCATTTTAAGGGTGACACAAGGTAAAGCTCCAGAAGCAAGGGTAGATGAGGAATTCCCAGACCCAGAAGATGCAGTATAGCCCTGGGTTTGGTTAGGATGATGATGGTGGTGGTGATGATGCACAGTCCCATTTACCATGGCTCCTCCATGCTGTGGAGCTGGGTTCAGGGAATGTGGGTGTGAAGGCTGGTTGGGGGAGACAGCTCCAGGGGTTTCTGCTTCATGGAAGTTATTCAGCGTCTCCTCAGAGGAGCTCCTCTCTCCTCCAACAATGTCATTCGCTCTGGACAGGGAAACATCCAGGATTTCAGAGGAGGACAGATCTTCAGTGTGGGATTCGTCCAGGTCGTCGTAGCTCTCTGTGTCCTCTGCAATACTGTTGTTGGTACTCACAGATATCTGTGCCGGGGTCACACTGGTGATCTGGAAGCCGCTCTTCTTTTTCATCTGAGCTCCGGATGACTGGGGGGGCTGGGAGAGCAGGTTCAGACTGTGGGGTGGAGGATGATGGGGACCCGGGGAGGATGAACCAGCAGGAGGTTGGCACTGAATCAACAAGGAGGGCTGATAATCATCTGCCGCGACGTGGCTGTTATTGACAACCGAGTTCGCCGGCGTTGACAGCGCGGAGCCGCTCCCGCTGCCGGTATTACTACCCCTTCTGTGGAAGACAGCCGGGTGCGCCATCTTTCTAACACTGCCAGAGTCTCCTGCAGGGTCCGGATGATGCATTTCCAGAAAATCCGGGGGGTAGTTGGTCTCTGACAGTAAGCCGTAAGGTTGCAGTTCGTTAGCGGCGCCGTTTTGACAAAACTACAGTGAACAGACAACACCGTCAAAAATAAATAACTGAACCAAGTGTCGGGTGGATGTTAGGATAATTCAGGCAAAGTTGTGCCAATATTTACAGCCTCTCAAACACAATCCAGGATTCTCCGTTCACAGCAACGAAGCAGGAGAAGCTAGTGCTGAGTAGCTAACAAGCTAACGTCAGCTGATGCCAGATGAAGTTTGCCGGTGTTATCCGCTTGTAGCTCCTTCTTTATTCACAAGCTGGCATTTTGGAGGTCTAGTAAACAGCTAACTTGTGGTGGTCACTGGTGGTGCTAAGCAGAATAGCTGCTGAGTAAGTTAGCGTTGAATTAGATGCTAGCCGGACAGAGGAGTAGCATCAGCTAGCTAGCTGCCAGTCTCCATCACCGGCTAGCTAAACACAGACACTGAGCCGTTTTCGCCGCTGAATGTGTTCAAAGGACAGAAAATGAAAACACGCAACCTTTTATCCGATGCACGGTGATGTAAGACCGAATGAGATCACTTAGCAGCGACGTGAGAAGGTTTAATCCATTCCAGCCAGGCTTGGTTTTGGTCTTGGTTTTGCTGTATCACTGGTCCTCCCCAGCGATAGCGTTGTTGAGTGTAGCCTCCTCCTGTGCCGCCGCTGTGGCTCTGTGCTGGGGCTGTGACGGGACCGGAGGGGAGGGGTGCTCCGTAATATGGCGACCGCGCATGGTCTGTGCTGCCAGACATAAAGCAGTCTGGGAAAGGCGGCGACCAGCCCAACATCAACATCACATATCACCCTAACGTGCTGGAAAGTGCCAAGCCCAGGGCGCATCCTCAGCACCCAGCTCCAGGGCATCCCCCCCCAGGACCAGGAGGGTTTTTACTGTTTAATGGTGTGAGTCTGTCAAATATCACTGGAAAAAACAAAGACAATGAGATCACACATGCATCTGATGGGGCTGATATTAGTACAATCCGAGCCTGATGAGCATTGTTGTGGATGGAGCAAAAACATCCCAAACAAAGGTGAGGACAGAGAGGTGCTAGATCTCTCTGCAGACACAGGTGTCAACCACAGAGAAGGATTTTTCTACACACAGGGACTGTTTGGGGCCTCTCTCTGCCTCCCTTTCTGGTTGAGAGAAAATGTACACATATGGTGTTCTGTAATGTTGCCACTCCAGGTCATTGAACTCCAGTGTTTAAAAAAAAGTCAAGCTTCTCCCTTTCTGTTGTCTGGTGTTTTCTGCTCATCTCTACTGGAATTTACAGCCTTTTTTTTTTTTTTTTAGTTATTATCTCCTCTTTCACTGACAGAGGAAGTTATCAGATCTACCACTGAAATGAACAAAACATTGTGTCAAGGTAAAAATAAATAAATAAATAAAAATACTATGGTGTGAGTAAGTGATGTGCATTCAGAAACTTCCTGTAGTGACTAAAGACCAGAACGACCCATGTCTCTTTTGCATTGACTGTAAAAGTATCTACTGCAATAGAATTTTAAATAATTTCTGAACCCCTGATCCTGATAAAATGCAGTTTGTTAGCTTTTCATCCAATATGACCTATTTAGATGTTCACTGTAAAATAAGATAAAACATAAAAATAGAGGAACACCATCCTGTTTTCCAACACTGACTCTCCACTAAAACTCCACTTTGACAAATAACAGTGGTTTGAGATGCTTGTTTATGGTTAAGATAATGTTAGGATAAAAATATCTTTTCCTGTAAAGGTCATTATTTTTCCCCCTTTTTTGGTTTGATATAATAACCATTGAATTTAGCCTGAGTGTTTATGAATATCTACATAGTGAATAAGATTTTCATTGAGAAAATGCAGATAATATAATAATAATAATAAAAAAATGTATTAAATTAAATTTTATTTGTCAGAATCTCAGTGCTACAGAAAGAAGACAGTCCAATTAAAAAAACTATATCAAGATTAAAATACTGAGCAAATAAGCATTGTACACAAACTTTGTAGTGGGTCATAAAAAGCCTGTCTCAACAGGATTGTCTTAATCAATGGTAATAAATCACCTATAGGAAAAGTTACATGTAGAGGAAAAATCTATTTTAAAGTCATAATTAAAATATAGGACTGAGGTTAATGTGTTCATCTGTAATGTTGCAGCTGGTAATGGTGCTTATTCTAATATCTACTGTCTTTTTTGGAGTTTATTATTAACACATTGACTGATTTTCATTTAATAGCTGATTTCTGATATTGATTAATAAAATGTTTAAAGGATAAGTTATTAGATAAATACGGTGGAGTAAAAAGTCTAATATTTATCTCGAAGATACAGTAGTAGTTGTATAAAGATGCATAAAATCAATACTCAAGTCAACGTTCTGCTTCTTAAAACCTATGCATGTACAGTATTTGAATCATTCCACTCTGAACCAAAGCATCTTTCCATCATGATGCATTACATGACCACACTATAGAAGTTAATGCAGTTCATATTTAGCAATCACACAAATAATTCAGTGCTTGTACTTGCTGTTCTCTTCCTATTTATTCAAGCTAAATGGTTTAATTTGCATATAAACCACATCCACACGTCAGAACGCGTCCATATTCAATGATTTGTGCGCACATGCTTTCATGCTAACACATACTGAACACCCCGGGTGTTATTTGTAGATGTGATAGAAACACTGTTGACGATAACATGAACATATATCTATCTCCTTGTGGGTCTTTATTTCAGTTTTTGGCGTGGTGAGCTGCTGGGAGTCTGAGGATCTGAAGCATCCACCAGGAATGAGCCAGCGCCATCTCCAGAAATAAAAGAGCAAGAATAAAAATCCCCTGAAAGATGCCAGTGCAGACTTTGACACAGGAGCCATGTGAGCTTTTTTTTTTACTCTTTTAGACAAAGTTCTTGAAATAGAGAGAAGAGGCTGTGGTAACTTACAGACAGACAGACAGACAGACTGAGGCAGAGCAGTGGTTAGTCAAGAAATCAGAGAAAGGAAAGAAGAGAGGCAGGGATTGACTGTCAGGGAAGCAGACAGGGTATATCCATCGATACAAATGATAGAGGATGAGAGACAGCAGGGCCGAGTGCAGTGTAAGCGTCTGGTGCTGTCAGCAGCTTTAAATCACACTGGCACTCCACAACAAAAAAACACACAGCACTATTGTACCGCTGCCCTCACAATAATGCTCAATTTATATGCTCTGGACTCTGCATTCATTTTGAAAACATTCAATCATTGGGTTAATGTGTGTAATAATCCACAATGAATCTGTAGGGTTTATTAAAAGACATACAGTGGTTGGATATACCTTATATATAGAAGGTTAATAGGAACTACATATGACATCCTGATTAATGCTGAGAGTAATGAAAAATTATTAGAAAATATATATAATCGATGGAATGCTGATTTGGATATAAAGAATGCAGGGATGAAATGGAAGAAATGCTTGGGCTTTACAAATAAAGTAACAACAAATGAAAGTTTACGATTAATCCAATTTAAATTAATGACAAGAATTTATTACACTCGAGATAAAATACAGAGGTTTGATAGTAGATCTTCAGATAAATGTCTTAAGTGTAGTATCCAAAGGGATTCCCTCACTCATGCCTTCTGGTACTGTGAGAAAATTCGAAAAATCTGGGATGAAATTGAGAAGTGGATGTCAAGAATATGTAATTGTAAGTTTGTATTCACACCAAAGACCTGCCTCTTTCAGGATACGGAAAATATGAGATACCCTATAGGGTGGCAAATTATTTTCTGTTCCTTAGTTTATAAAAAGTTAATTGTACAAGACTGGAAAAATACAAACGCACCATCTTTTGAAAAATGGAAAAGAATAATGAAATATTATTTAAATATCGAAAGAACAATGTCGGAAGACAGCAATAAAGAAAAACAGTTTGAAAACGTATGGACTAGAATATATGAGGCTCTATAGAGTGATGGGCCTATGAGAACAGCCAGCTTATGTTAGTGTGAGTGTGTGTGTGTGTGGGTTAGGTTAGGTGTGCGGGAGGGGTGGGATGGGGTGGGGTGGTGTGGGTATAGATAGAGTTGGAAACAGCTTTATGTGGATGTGTGGGTGTGTATATGTTTGTGTGAGAATAAATATAAGGCACACTTTCCCAAGGATTATTATGGTAAACCAATTGAGTTCTACAATGTTGAAAATGAATGAACAAAGTACATGATGTAAAGCTCTGTAATTTTGACTAAGAATGTGAGATTGTGCTCTGAAAAAAAATAATAATTAAAAAAAAGAAAAAAAAAGAAAATGTACACACCCATGCCTCTTCTTCAGCCCACCCCTCGAAACCATGCCTTAAAAAATACTGGAACGCACATGCTTGCCGGAGCGGTCACGGAGGTTCACGAGCATTCACGAGAACTCAACGTCGACTGGCTAACATCTGGCCGTGGCGTCTTCTCCGGTAAGATTGTTCAACATCATAATGAATGTAAACAGTCTGTCATGGTTGTCATTTCAAGAAATTGATACTAAAAGTAGACTAGATGAGTTGTTGAATTTTCGTCTTTTGATTTGATACCTGTTACTCAGCTAATGTCATTGTAATAATAATACTGATGATCATGTCAGAGGCACTGATGTCACATCCTTAGCCAAAATCGACTACAGACATAGATTTATTTTGATAATTGTAATATGCATTTTACCATTGTATTCATACATACTTGACATTACAATCCATAGTGATTTATGTTACTGACGAATCTTAGGGGCAAATTTCACAGCCTAATTTATGATAACTTGATGATTCATATTTAGGTTTACTTTGGGTAGGCCGCTTCTAGGATAAAAAGAAACTTTGGTTGTGAGTAAAGAAAACAACCAAACTGGTCAATGCAAATGAAATTTTGGTGCATTATGACAGTATTGTTTACGAGTAGTGCTATATTACACAGTTGTAGGTACATAGTACTGCTAGTGTTGAAATTAAAGCCATAACACACCTCTACTTTATGCATTGTTTGCCTTTGACAAAATAAGTTTTTAATCTAAATCAAGTGCTCAATGGCGAGTATGCTACTTACCTATGCACTGTATCCACATAAAAGGACCAATACACAATTACAAAACTGTCAATATCCAGACCTGGCTTCTCGACAATAGAGCTGTTTTGTCTTCATCTATAGATAGAGTTCATGTTTACAAACATTGCACATGCGCACGCAAACCCGGGGCAGAACATTGTGCCCTGCCATAGAACAAACCACCAGAAAGCCCATAATGAATGTATTGTTTGTTGCTTGAGGTTCATCTACTAACCCATCTTCTGTAGTCAAGAAGGCTTGTACAAAAACCGTGAACATGTTCCCAAACGTACGTTTACATATTTGAGGCTTTGTCGATGTACTTTGTCTATGTTGTACTTAAACATGCTACTTGTTGCAAGTGATGTTTGCGTTACTTTGCGACCAACTGCAGCAACATTTCTGATATATATATTGTAAAGATGTGACTCCATCTTACTTTAAAATCCCCATTGAGGAGGAAAGTGGATTTTACAGAATGACTTGACTGAAAGCTAACAACATTAGTTAGCTACTGCTAACAACAAATGTATGAAAATAACATTAGCTAGCAGTAAACGAAACATACCGACTGGTTAAGTGTTACTAACCAACTGTTTTACTGCTTAAATCGGCCGTCGCTGCTAGTTTACTTAATCACATTCAACAGTTCCGTAGTAGACTGATTAACATGAACATGCTATGACATTGATAACCAGCCAGTAAACAATTAACTCATGCTGCCGCTAGCATGCTAGATAGCTAAGTTCGAGTGACCACAGCTGTACTCAACTTAGCCTAGTTAATCAAACTTAACAATTTTACTGGCAAATGGATTAACACGAACAGTGAAGGCAGTGGTCAGTTTTCACGTACAATTACGTGATAGTTGTGACACAGTCCTAATACTTACCAGAAATGAAATGGGCTCTGCAAACGCTCTCCTCCACTTGCGGACCATCTTTGCCCCAATCTGCCCTTTTTATGGCTTGCAACCATAACTTTCTCCGGTTTTTGTCGAATACACTCTTATTCCGTGGTATATTAAACATTCGCATGCCA
>JAPTYR010000015.1:34277126-34288020 GCA_029814505.1 Siphamia roseigaster | reverse complement strand
CTAACAAGCCAATCAGAATGGAAATCGGGTGAGAATTGAGGGAGGAGATACAATTTTTGTGAATTGTGGACGACGGACGCATCACCACGGCATAAGCTCATCCGGATGAGCTAATAATGCGTGTGTGAATCTTCGGTAACATCTGAGAGCTTCTTTTATTCAACTACTGGTTACCTGCTCATAATTCCAGAAAGACACAAATGAGATATTTCACCAAAACAATTCCAATTGATCACTATGACACAGACTTAAAGGAAGAACAAACGTGGTCCAATAACACGGATCCCGGACGATGGCGTACCTGAGTAGTCGGTGGCGGTCCAGACCAGAGCGTTAGCCGAGGCATTCATGGGTTTTAGTTCCATCACTGGTGTGATTGTGTGGTTGGCACAAACCCTCAGAACCTGCTCTCTTCTCATCAGGATCCGGTAGAAGCGCTGGGTTGGATGGAAGAGGATCTTGATGTCGCCGATGCCTCGTTCCTTCCACTGGTTCAGGTCTCGGTCCCATCGGTACAGCTTGGCGCGCTCTTTGAACAGGATTTCCTCATCTTCTTCTCCAGACTTTGTTTCCACCTGAGAGACGAACATTTGATCGTGACATCAAAAATAACAAACCACACATCTGATCTGTACAGCAACTGTGTGAGTCTGTTACCTCTGGTAGCGAAACAATTGGCTCAAAGTGAATGTCTACATTAGCAGCATCCTCTTCATCACTTCCTTCTTCCTCATTGTTTTTTGGTGCAGAGGGTGCAGCAGATCCAAATACAGTTGCACCTGCATTTGCCCATGAGAAGTTGGAATCTACAGAAAAATGATTAAAATGTCATGAATCTGAAGTTTGCTGTGTTACTGCTACGGCTACTAAGTTATTAGTGAAGAAGAGAAACACCGGAAATGAATGAAACTGAAGCATACCTTTCGATCCAAATGCAAATCCTTCTGTGTTTTTGGCCAAATCAGCAAAAGAGAAACCTCCTAATGAGTTGAATCCAAAGGTGTCTGTGAAAGAATTAGCAGTTAAATATTCATCATCCTTCTGTGTTGGTCTCACCACGTCACTGTGCATTCATAGACAATAGCAGGGTGTCTGCAGTTATCAGCAAATATAATTTAATGGCACAAACAAATGTAATGCCCATCTCTAACTGCAGATACAGTTTTATTACAGTTTACAGTCGATAGGCTTTAACCAGCTTCTGAATAGTCCCTTCTCCAATAACTTCTGCTGAAACTTGCATTTTCCCGACATTTGATAATATTTCCTCTGTTTTTTGCCACATTAGCATGTTGTTCACAGCATGTTGGATTTGTTAGCATATACTTTTGTTTAAAGCACCAGGGTTAAATCTGGATTATTCCAGAAAGTTTATTCTGATGAAAAATAAGATGGATACTCAACGATGAGGACTCCAAACACCCTATGCTGTGACTGTGTATCGGCCAGAAACAATAGCCAATTAAAGGGTTCTACCTGTCAATCACATTTCTGATGTAATTAAAAATAAATCGTGATATTTTGTTTTTCTCCATCAAGTTTATTTAATTTTTTTAATGTTTCTGGACTGGCATTATGGTATAATGTCATTTAAGGTTTAATTTTCACAAAATCTTTTTAATGGATTTTTAATGCATTTTAATGAGCTGCAGAAACCCTGAACAGCTCACTTCTGCACTGAAGAAGAGAAAATGTCAATACCTTGATTAGTTGAAGATGCAGTCTCAGTGTTTGCCTCTGGTTCTGGGCTCTTCTTAGTCGACAGGTCAATAGGAATACTGCTGCTGCTGACAGTCTGGCTCTGGTGGTCTGTTGTCTGGTCAGGGCTCGGATCCTCTGGGGCAGATGGAATGACCGGGGCCTCGGAGCTGCTGGGAGCCAGGTCTAACGCTGGCTCTTCTGAGGCTTCAGTTTGGCTGCAGGATGATTCATTCAACTGAGAATCCTGGAACAATTTATGAACATTACAGAAGACCTCCGTTATTCCTGTCGTTTCATCCTTTGAATGTTTTGAGCCCCATTAGTGAAGTTTCTACTGATTTTCACAGGTTATTACTTTTTTATTAAATGTACATACCAGATCTTTCTGTGCTTTGCGTACTTCTGTCTCAAAGTCCTCACACTTGTCGTGGTCTGTGTCACTATCGGTGGTGCTCAAGCCACAGAAAAAGGTGGGAGGCAGCTGGAGGCTTTTGGCCTTCTCCTCCTCCTCTGGTGTTGGCTGCTTCTCCCACACCACTTGGCAGTCTGACTCTGAGTGGAGTATACAGATAGTTTAGTTATATACAGTATACTGCATCAGGGTTTTCCACCTGCATTACCGCTGAGGTTTGTGTGACAGCTCTGACGGCATCTTCATGTGAAACTATTTTCTTACAGGTATTGTAATCGGAATTTAATTCAATTTTATTTGCAGAGCCCTAAATCACAACAAGGTTGCCTAAAAGGGATTTACAGAGTTAATTTGGAAAAACAGTCAATGAAAAAAAATACAATAATGACAAAAACAAAAATTGTCCCAAGCATCCCCGGTCCTCAGACCCTCCCCCCGTCCTCAGACCCTTCATCGCGGCAAGGAATTCCTTTGTTGCTGTAGAAAAAGACTGTAGGATTCAAAAGGGAGCTCAAACAAATGTCTTCTGAAATCACAGAAGCTTTTAACTTCCAACAGTGAAACCTGTTCAGACACTGTTTCAACATAATATCAGTCTTTTTCTTCAGTCATTCACATTGAACCTGCTGCTTGTAAAACTGTTCGATACCACACTGTACATGATCAGTGAGGTGGCTCCTCCACCTCATTTCAAGCCTGGAAATACCCTGTATTTTGTGCTGGTGATAAATAATCATCCATCTAAGGTTTAAAAAACTGAGGATTATGAAAATTCCAACATACCATCACCACACGCTGCAGCTTTTTTCTGAGGAGGATCAGGATAGAGGTTTCCATTTAAAGCTTTCACTGCGGACTCATAGTCCTCATCTGAAATGCAAAACATCACCACATGTTTTCTTCAGTTCAGTTGGTAAGTTTTTGTGTGTTTGTTACTTTTTTGTTTGTCATTTCGTATTTTATGACTGTGTGCACCCTGAACTCACCATCAGGTGTATCATCGCTGATGTAGCCTGGTTCATTCTGGTAGCAGAAGAAGGTGAGAGGCAGCAGGAGTTTCCTGGCTAAAGCAGCCTGCTCAGCAGTGGGTTCCTTGATGAACACAATCTCCACATCAGAGTCCTCATCTGACCCTGTGCTGCCACCTTCTGCCCCAGGTGATCCTACAACAATGAGATGACAAGTGCAGAACAAGACAAAATGAGGGTGAGTACAAATTGCTCAGGGGCAAATGAATGTAAACTCCTTATATTATCAAAAATGTTAGCCTCACACACACAGAAATCATGCATGGCAAAAATGAATAGCATGCATTCAGTTCACAAATGTGTGAGTCAAGTTGTATGAAGACAACACTTGTGCATGTCCGTTTCTTTATTTGACAGACTGCACTGCTCTGTTGGAAAAACGACACTGTAACATTAAACAGTATTTAAGTACCTGCTTTAGCTCCTCTAATTAGCCATTGCTGAGCAAAAGCCAGAGTAGGCAGGGAATTGCATTTCATGCTGTTGCTACACATCCTGCACTAAAAATGGTCTGTGTGACGTCTGCAGATGGCATTCCTCTACAAGGGAACACTCTGTGGAATCAACTCAGCTTACCTTTCAACACACACCACCTTTTATTAATGTGTCTTCTGTTGCTATAAAACTTTCTTTGCTATCAAATATAATTAAAGGGATTAAAAGCCAACATGTGCAAAATGTCATCAATATTTAACACTTTTCTAAGTGTTTGGACAGTGATGATTCTGGCATTTTGCTCAATATCTAGAAGCCCTCTGGGGAAAAAAATAAAAAAGCTCTGATAAGTTTATGTAGATCTCAGATTCATACCAATTAAAAGTCAATGCAATAGTCCTGCAGCTTGGACTACATTGCATTATGTCACTATTTAAATATGCATATGAACTGCAAAATATATTTAAGGAATTTTCACTCTGTTTGCCACTTCTGTAATGTAATGTTGCAGCAAAGACATCATTTATATATACATTAAATAAATAAAATTCTTTGCACAGACAAAATTGATCCTCCACACACTGGACATGCAAAATGTTAGCATTACATTTTGGTTTCCACTCCGTGCATCCAGGTTATTTCTTTCTACTATTAAGGGCCAGCCAGGTGACAGCTGAGAAGTGTTAACACACACTGCAGTGATTAGAGTACCTGGGGGTTCAAATTGGGTGGTAGATGTGCTGGTCCAAAAAGCCATTGGGTTATCTTTGAAAAGCCTAAAATCCAGCCCTAAAGGATGATGAGTTGTTGGGTGAAGAGAAACTAATTGTGAGGCTGGTGTCATGATCAGAAAACAAGGCCAAAACTGAGTAAAAATATACTACACAATACAAAGGTGTGTAGAAAGAATCATCTAAAAATCTGTTACTGAACTTGCTGCGTGAAACATGTAAAAAAAATAAAAAAAATTTAATAATAATAATAATAAATATAAATTTTATGTATTTTTCTATTTTCCAAATCAGTATTTATATAGTAGGTACATAGACTCAAAGGGGAACCTGTGATATAATAATACCATGTCTGGATCGACTAAGACGATGATGGAGCAATGAGATGCAAATGGAACAAATATCAGTTATGATTAAAAAAAAAGCAAGAGGATAAATACTTAAGAATTTACAGAAATCGTTTTACCTTTCTCTGGTATTTTGAACGCTGGCATTGCAGGTGAAGCTGCAGCAGGCTGTCGAGCATCTTTCGCTTTGAAACTGGAGGGAGAACTCTCTGTGCCAGATTGAGATTTCAGAGTGCCAAAAATCTTCTGAAGGCTGTCGGAACCAAAGACGAACTTGGGCGGCGACACAACGGTCTTGGACGGGTTCACAGGGCTCTGAGACCCGGTTAGACATGTGTTGCTGGGTGGGGAAAGGTCTGTACGCTCCTTGGTGGTCTCCTCCAGAACAGCGATGGCTGCCTTCCCACACACTGTAGTAGAAGTCTTTGCAGATGCTGCAGGTCCAATGTGTGGTGATGAGGGAACCCTCTCAGCAACAGGAGTCATCAGTTCCTCTTTCCCTTGTGCTTCCTTTGCCTCTTCAAAGACTTGTTTGAATGTGTTTGCAGTGTCCTGGAGCTTGAACCTGACAGCCAGCTGCTCAATGTTACCCTCGCTTCCTTCAGCAAAGTCCAGGGCACTCCACACCCAGGCCTTCTCAGCACCCTTCATAGGCTCCAGCTTCATGGCCATGGTGATCCAGTGGTTGGCACATATCTTTAGTACCTGGTCTCTCCTCATAATTAACCTTACACGCTTGGTGTCATAATTCTGCAAGATTTTGAGGTCTCCAATACCCCTCTCCTTCCACTGGCTCACTTCCTTGTCATAGCGATACAGTTTGGCTCTGTGACTAAAGACCACCTGCTCATTTTCCTCTCCTGTGGAAGTGTCAACCAGGTCAGGTAGTGGGACCACAGGTTCAAAGTACTGGCCATCCCGCTCTTCATCCTGAGTTACATCCTGCTCATCATCAGTACCCACTGAGGTTCTGCTTTGGTTGAGCTTAGCAGGCGACTTTGCAGGACTAATGCCAGGTTGGAAGCTGAAGCTGAAGCCACCAGTGGATTCCCCAAAGCGGAAGAGGTTCTTTCTCAGGGGGCTGGTGGCAATGGGAGAGGCATAGACCGATGTGTCAGCGGTATCATCTAAAGCCTCTTCTCTTAGGTCATAGTTATCCCATTCTAAGGTGGGGCCTGTGGTTTCAGCATGTTGCTTGATTACAAGACTTGAAACATCACTAGACGCTGTAATGTCTCCCTTGCTGTCATCATCTTTGAGCTTAGTTTTCTCATCTGTCAAAAAGAATTTCAGGTCTTTTAAACCAGACTTCATTTCCTCTGCTTTCTGAATCAGATGGGCTGTTCTGCCTGTGTCAACGAGCTTATGCGGGGTTTGAAGAGGGATGTCGAGGAGAAGTCTCTGGCACTCTTCAAACTTCACCTTAAACTCCTCAGCAAGCTCTGGGGTTTTAAACTTGGCAGCCAGCTGCTCGAGCCTGGCGTCTCCATCAGAAAAATCATTAGCCATCCAAATCCATGCCTTGTCAGAGCCCGCAAGAGGCTTAAGATTCATGGTGGTAGTGATCCAGTGGTTGGCACACACCTTAAGCACTTGTTCTCTTCTCATGAGCACTCTCAGCCTGCCGTTACTGTTGTTTTTGAGAAACTTGAGGATTCCAACACCTCGCTCTTTCCACTGACTGGTGCTGGTGTCAAATCTAAAAAGTTTAACACGCTGAGAGTAGAGAACCTGTTCATCCTCCTCCCCTGTCACCAGGTCAACCTTTTCAGGCATCTGGACAACTGGTTCAAACTGGATATCATCATTTTCCTCTGTTTTATACATGCCATCATCCTCCGCTTCATTCGTGGCTTCTGCTTTGGTGGGAGTTGACTGGAATGTTGAGAACAACTGGTCACCTGCCCCAGAGAAACCTTTGAAATCAGGGTCATTAGCACCAAACTGGAAATCTCCAGAGGTCTTTGCCAGATCTGCAAAAGTGAATGTATTTGTTTTTCCACTGATTAATGGATTTTGATCTTTTTCTGTTTCACTCTCTGTGGGTGTAAACACATTTTCTTTTTCTTTGTGTTTGTCAGCTATGCTTTTCAGATAACCAGAGGCTGACCCTGATGGAGGTGTTGGACTATCAGTTGTGGGAGTGTCTTTTTCAGTTTCCTGAATGCCAAACTTGAAGCCCCCAGCTGGAACAGGCATAGAGAAAGAAAAGCCTGAAGTAGTTGTAGTACTTGACCCAGACTCAGGAGCATCAAACGCAAAAGAGGAAGCAGAGGTTTTCTCTTTGCTTTGACCAAACTGGAAAGTACTGGATGCTCCAAAAGGCATTGTAAACCCAGTTCCAGCAGGCTGGCTTGATGATGACTTTGTTCCAAAGGAAAAGCTGAAGTTGGAGGCTGAGGGAGCAGCAGTGCTGGTTGTGCTTTTTGCATTGGGATTTGGAGTCTGACAGGCCACGCAGATGTTGGCTGATGGTTCATTTCTCAATAGACATATGTCACAATCCCATTCTCCATCCTTTTTGGAAAACATGGCTTCTAAAGAGGGGCTGCTATTGGGGGTTTGACAGGCGATGCATTTAGTGGCTGAGGCATCATTTCTGACAAGGCAATTATTGCAGTCCCATTGTCCATCCTTCTTTGCAAAATCAGTCCCAAATCCAGACATTGTTTGTAGATTTGATGTCACTGGGGCCCCCTCTGTTGGTTTAGAAGCAGGTCTGGGAGTTCCACATGCAACACATTTGGCAGAAGAAGCTTCATTTCTTACTTCACATGTATTACAATCCCACTGTCCAGGCTTTTTGCTGAACTGAGCAGTGAAGTCAGCGTCAGCAACCGAAACAGAGGGTTTAGCTGCAGGTGGCGGTGTTGGGGCTGCGACATCTGTTTCAATTGAGGCTTTCTGTGTCTTACAAGAAACACAACTGTCAGCAGAGGCATCGTTTTTCATCGAACACGTGCCACAGTTCCACTGCTCTGGCTTCTTCCCAAACTGAGCTCCAAAGCCAGAACCAAATGCACTGGTTGCAGTGTCAGCTTGTTTTAAAGAGCTTGTGCCAAATGTAAATGAAGATGGTACAGAAGCTCCGAATGCACCAAACCCAGTAAATCTAGGACCTGTACTACAGGATTTGGATGAATCAGTGCCAAATTTGAAAGTAAAGGGACTGCTTTTGGTTTCAGCAGGGGCCTGAGTGTCTGGTTTTGATGAAGAATTGGGATTTGCAGTTTGACAAGCTGCACACTGTGCACTTGAAGGTTTGTTTCTTACACAGCAAACACTGCAGTCCCATTCTCCCTCTTTCAATGCAAACTGAGCTGCCAGTGTTGCCAGCGGTTCAGATGCCTTTAAGCCTTCATCTTTCTTGTCCTGTTGGTCATGTTTTTCATCTAATTTGAGCAAAATTTTCTGAGCTTCCTCAAATTTGGCTTTGAAGAGTGACGCCTCATCCACCGTTTTGAAGCGAATTGCCAGCTGCTCTGGTTTTGGCTCTTCATCTGCATAATCAATAGCATTCCACACCCAGGATTTGTCAGAGCCAGAATTCGGTTTCAGTAGCATATCAGTAGTGATGTAGTGATTGGCACAGATCTTAAGTACCTGTTCTCTCCTCATTAAGAGCCGGACCTTTCCTTTTGTGCTGTGCTTTAAGATTTTAACATTACCGATGCCTCGTTCCTTCCATTCTTTTGTCTCAGTGTCAAACCGATACAGCTTTGCCCTATTGCAAAACATCTCCTCCTCCTCTTCCTCACCTGTTTTTACATCTACTTTGTCAGGAAGTGGTACAATAGGTTCAAAATGAGGACCGTCCTCATCGTCTTCGGCGTGAGTACTGTCATTGTCACTCTCTGGAGCCCTTTCTTCTTCACCTACAGGCTTGGCCACTCCAAACACAGGCTTGGAAACATCCCCAAATTTAAATGGCTGCTCTATATTTCCAAATAGACCTCCAGTACTTGTGCTTTCAGCAAAAGAGAAGCCAGTAGTGTTTTTATTACCAAAGGTGAAGATGCCCGTTTGAGTCGGGGGCTGCTCCTGCGCTGGTGGCTTCTCTGGAACAGTGTCTTTAATGGGAATGTCTGAAGTCAGAAGACCAAGCAGACTTTCACTGTGCTTGGTCTGAGATGAAGAGAAGGTAAAGTCTCCATCATTAGATTTAAAGTTTGAGTTGAACTTAAAAGCAGTTGAAGGTGTAGACTGGGTTACTGTCCCTGCTCCAAAACTAGGTACTTTAGGGACTTCAGCAGGTGCCTGTTGACTGAAGGAGAGCTTTCCAAAGTCCACAGGCTTCCCCTCTATGCTCTTAGGTGGTTGAACAGGAACTACAGATGGTTTGGTGAAGTAGCCAGGTTCAGGTAAGGAAGGATTAGTGGTTTGCTGTGTGACACTTTGACTGTAATATTCTTCACTGTACGGGGAAAGAAGACTAGTGGCTGGTGATTCAAACCGAAGTGGCCCACCAAAGACTTGCTCTTGAGGAGGGTAAATGCAGGCTGGGGTTGATTGCAGGGGTGGTGTATGAGTAGGCGGCTGGTATGCATACATGTGCTGCTGAGGCGGCATACGGTTCATACCGTACATAGGACCCTGTTTAAGATGGAAAAAAAAAAAAAGAATCAAATATCACTCCATAAAATGTCTGATTAAGAGTATTCATTTGAATAATAAAACTGTAATTACCTTGGTGGGGGTTACATTTGCTGCTGTGCGCAGGAGATACTGAGAGTTATAAGCAGGAGACTGGTTGTAATAGACAGAAGGACCTGTGGTAGAAACTTCAAAAGGATAAAAAAAAGTTAAATTGATAGAACTACTTCTATTCTTAACAGGGATTTTAGATAAACGTACCATAAATGACCAATTAGTAACCGCTGGGTCTCATTTAATAGCAGAGGGTCCGACCTCATTTTGTCAAATAGACGCCTGTCTCAAATAAACGCCGGGTTCATTTAAACGCCTGGGGGTCATTATTTGAGATGAGTTTTATCTTAATTTAGTTTCATGTAAGATTTTGCAATTTATTTTCCCTTACCAGTAATTTATGTCGTATGACGTTAGTGCACCACAAATGGCAAATGTTCAAGCTCACGGTGCCGTGCAAAAAAAAAAAAAAGATCTACAAAGTGATAACGCATTGAACATCAACGCATTGTGAATGTGGAGATCTGCTATTTTGCGAGAGCGCGACACACGGTGGCCCCTGGCTGATTTTTTTCCCTTGTTTTTCTTCATTATCCTCTAAGGGCTCTTTTACACTGGAAACACGGGGCGGAGGCAAAACGTGTCCGATTGTATCTGTGCTTAGTCCAGAAAGGTTAAAAACAGGAAAACAGATTATTCCTTTCACACCAACGCGCGGTGCCAACATGGTGCACGGACGGACCCACGAGCGGGAGCCTGGACAACTCCGCGTTGCAATTTGAAAATAGAACTGGAGTCTAATTTCCTGTGCTGGCGTGGGCGTGCTATGAGCGGTGTCCCATTGAAAGCATGGGCAGAGGGCTGGGACTGGACGCTGATTATCGCGGATACAACGTACACGGAGACTGTGCAGTGTGAAGGACAACTGAACACCCCGTCAACCTCTCGTGCATGCGCTGCCCCCGTGCACATGCACCATGCATATGAATGAGCCGTTACTTCTAAAGTGTTCTTGTGTAAAGTGTTCACTGGACAATCTTGACATTTGCACGACTGTTCTTTAAAGCAGTGTTTCCAACCAGTGTGCCGTGAGAAATCATCAGGCGTGCCCTGGAACATTATCCAATTTCACCTTATTAGTACTTTAAGCGAGCAGTACGATTCCATCTACAGGTACTACTGGGAAAATTAGAATACCCTGAAAAAGTACAAGCTTTTCTGTAACTCAACTTTAAAGGTGAAATGTACATATTATATAGACAAATATATGAATCAATACATTTCAAGCGTTTATTAGTTTTTTTTCCTCACTGATTTGGACTTATAGCTTCAGAAAACTCACTTTCAAGCAATATTCAAATTTTCTGAGTTTTGTGGTTTGAGGTTATAATAAGCTGTAAATTATAATTATCAAAATGACAAAAACATGCTGTATATTCCCCACTGTGTATGTCATGAGTCAATAAAATGTCTTGGTTACACCTTTTATGTTTAATTACCTGAATAAAATGGGCAGCACGGTGGTGCAGTGGTTAACACTCGTGCCTCACAGCAAGAAGGTTGTGGGTTCGATTCCAGCACCAGTCAGTGGTG
>JAPTYR010000015.1:34265307-34277026 GCA_029814505.1 Siphamia roseigaster | reverse complement strand
TCTGTCGTGCATGTTTTAGTTGTGTTTTTCTTCTAACAAACCTGAGTCACATGATCAGCCTATCACCAAACTCTGTAGAAGCCTGATAATGACCGTCTGGTGGGTTAGAACAGGGAAACATCTAAAACATGCAGGACAGCGGCCCTCGTGGACCAGGAGTGAGAACCACTGATTTATGGTATGCAACAATTAAACCTTAGAGGTTTTCTGCTGACCTGTTAGGGGGGCCCCATGGTAGGACTGGACTGGTGTAAAAGGCTCCTGAAGACCCTCAGCGCCATAACTCTCCCCATACATCTTGTGATGAGGAGAGCCTGCGTTGGCAGAAGAGTTGTGCCGCAGATCATGGACTTCATTCTGCAAAACATTGAGCTGAAGTCACTCACTGAGACGTTAAACACACACCAACTCTCACTGGAAGTAATTTATTTCTAAATAGTTAACCTTATATTTATGGAAGTCTCTTATGATTTATAGAAGGTCAAACATATCGCTGCATAAGCATTTTCTAAGAACTACAACTATTACAACTTTTGAAAGCTACTAATGTCGACAAGCATTCATTTTTATTTAACCTGTTGTCCATACTGGCTCATATTTCAGGATGCATTAGAGATGATACAACAAACACCTCGTCTGTTAGCTTACTGACTATGCTTGCTGACTATGCTTGACTAATACTCATTTAGGATGTGAGGAAACTTGGAAATAATACTTATGGCACCGTTTCTTCCCATGTTCAGCATATGTCAAGTCACGTCTGAAGTTTTTCAAGTTTTAAAACAACACAAAAAGCAAAACACAACCAAATATGTTCACAAAGACATGATGACTAACTTTACCTGGCCAATTATTCAACTTCCAAGAGGAATTAAAATATCCATCCCTGGTGTCTACATGTTTTAAAATAACGTTTTATTAGCGGTTACTAAAAATCCAACACCTTATACACACGTGCTACACTGAATTCATCATGAAGCACTCAAACTTAAATACAGAGGTAGAGTCAAGACTAAATTATAATTTTATTGCTTTTAAACTTAAAGGGAAACAACGTTTTTTTTGCATGTGGGACTTGCCCCCACGGCTGTCGTTGAGTGGATATCGTGATACTACATCTTCGGAAGTGAAACAAATGTGAACAATGTGATATGGGTCAGTAGAGTGATGTATTTTAATTCAGAAATAAGGTCCCACATGCAAAAAAACATTGTTTCTCTTTAAACACTTCCGTGTTTAAGTTCCAAGTTGTAAAAAAAAGTGCTTAATTCTGACCTTGAGAGCTTCAACTTGTTGACACAGCATCTGCAGTAGACTTTTCTGGTCCTCCACCCAATGAGGTGGTGTCTTAGGAGAAATCTGAGCAGAATGAGGAAGAAATTACAAGAGTCAACAATTTAAGAAGTTACTGCTCAACACTTCTGCACACATTTAAAGCTACCGGGTATTCCAAAACATCACCCTCAACATACCAGGTGTCTTTTGGATGGAGAAATGATGCTTTTGTTAGGAGAGGGTGAGGTAAACTTTATGTGAGATATGGTGGCGGAGATGTCTGCGGGATGAGCAGGACTAGAGTGGGTTGGTCCTCCTCGACCCTCCTCTTCTTTCTCCTCTCCTTCATCCATGGCTTCCCCACTCTCGCCGAGCTGCTGGTTTACATCATTGAGGAGGTCCACAACTTCCTCCATAGACACTGGCAGCTACGACACCAAATACAGACAAGAGTTTACATTTACAAACAGGATGATTATTTTACTTTTGATGTCTTGAAGGTTCAGTTTGCACAGAGTTAATAGAAACAGGACTAACTTTCTCAATGTCATCTGCGTTAGCGTTGTAGATCTTGGACAAATAAGTCCTGAACTTCCTCAGAAAAGTAATGCATCTGTCTTGCGTCTCCTCAACCCCATTGGTGGCCTCCTCTGACAACCGCTGATAGATCTGCAGACAACAAACACCACAACATACAAAACCAAGTAGGTGGAGCCTGCAGACAGAGAAGAGCAACTATCTGATCCTGAGTGGGTCGATTACAGTAAATTTAGAGCAATCTGTGGCTCAAGTATCCATCCCTGTAAACTACATGTTTACAGGGATGGATATTCAAGGAGGTCTCACTCTTGTCAACAATGGGTAGCAATCAGACTTATTTACGGTCATCAATGCTCTAGTCCTGTTTTAGAACGGTTTGGTTACTGTCTGGAAGAAAAAAGAAAATCAACCTGTGTGCACATCTATTTGTGATGTGAAGAGGCTGGTTTTTCCTGTTTGTGACATTTAACATAACAAATGACTCTCACCTGAGCCAAATGCCAGATGGATGACATGTTATGGACAGTTTCCAAGGCAGCAATGGCTTCTTCTGTTTTTCCTTCAATGTCAAGGAGCACTGCATATGCTATTTTGGCTTCCTCTTCATAGCCCTTCACAGATGAGACCTGAAAAGGGAAGTAAGGGGACAATAAACACTTGGTTTAAGGAAAAGTGGGATTCACACCCATGACATATGCAGCCTGTATGTTTAAAACATTCCTTAAATAATTGTAATGAAAACCATACATAACATAATTTTTTTTACAGAATTGAATCAAAGAGAGCCATGACAACAGAATGAACCTGAATATCTTTGGAAGGAAAGTGTATGAAGAGGGGGTCGAGGGGTTCAGGTATGCTGCGTCTGTTTTTGATCTTGTCCAAAAGTGGGAGGACAACCTTCCAGTAGTGGACGCTGCGGCCGATGTACTCCTTCTGGTCGTAGTAGGAGTTTACTCCATCACCCTGGGTTAGTGAACATTAAAATGAAGCACGTCAGGTTACGCCGCCTCCATGTAAGGATGTTCCTGTAAAACTCATGTCCAGTGAGTCAAAGAAGCAGCACAGTAAACAGTCGTAGTGTGACAGAAAGGGGCAGGTGTAAACACATGCACAGTATCAGGAAGGGAGCTCAGGCATCTGTTATTTATCTACTGTTACTACATGTCTGTATGTGGGACCCTCACTCAGCTGATTAAAGAGTTTTTCCCCCCAGACCACTTTGACAATAAGACTCACTTTAATGTGACCAAGGACTATACTCAGGGTTCCTCCAGGCTTTGAGTAAAATTTTAGGCTTTTTAAGACTACTTACAACAGAATTTAATATAGATTACATAGTTATTTTATGGCCAAGCAAAAATTCAGGACTTCTAGAATTTCTGAAAATGTATTTGACTCCAATGCCTTCATTCCCACCATTCGGCGTCATTTCTCACTGGGGGCTGCAATGTTAGTGATAATTGGTTACTTATTTCAATACAAGTTGTTGGATTCTAACAGGTGGAACTGAGTAGACGAAGGGGAGTTTCTTTGCAGCTGGGATATTTCCCACACACATTTAAACACAATACAGCAAATATGTTTATGGCAACGTAACTGAAGACCTACCATGAAAAATGCAAAACCTTTACAGACTCTTTTAAGGTATTGAATGCAAATTTGTAAATTCAAGACTTAAGACTCAGGAAACCCTGTAGACTTACACAACAGCTGTTCATTTCTGCCAAAAAAATGGAAACATTTCTTGGCTCAGGCCTAAAAGATGGAAGTGTAATAACTGCATATGTTTAAATGCATGACAGTTACATGCTTAAGTTGACAAATAAAATAAATCCTTTGTCAATTTTAATGTTTTGTAATTACTGAGCTCTTCTTTTAGAGGATGCAACCAATGAACTCCTGCATCTCCTTCTGCACACCAAACATTTACACATTTAACACAATGTCAACTCTCACTACCTTACTTTTTTCAGACGTGAAATATAATACCAATAAGAAAAAAAAAGCTGTGAAAGACTTGGACATCAGCACTCAGCTGTTTGTAGGAAATACAAAGCTCTATAATTCAGATGACTACATTTTTGCTCAGATTCATGAAGAGATTATGGCTAATATTAAAGTTAGTCAACACAAAGTATCTAAACACTGTCCTTTAAAAGAGATAAGAATGTGTGTTTGTGTAAATACCGTCTGGCTCAGGCTCTGGGCCCAGTGGATAGCCAGGGCTGGTTGGAGTCCATGTTTCTCTGCAGCCCTTAGAGTGTTCAGTCCATGTTGCACAATCATCCGTAGTTTGGCAGACATGCCGGGCCTAGAAGCAGAATTTGAAGAGAATTTACATTTCATCTTAGCGAGCTGTCGTTATTTTCTGGAAGCCTTCCCTCACATTCAACACATTACTCTTGAAAATGAAGGAATGACCAAAAGTGACTTTACCCACGAATGTGTCTGATTTGAGTTCATGTGACCCATAAATACGACACTTTCATTAAAGGGGAACTCGGCAGAATTCTGTCATTCTGGTTCTTCTTTGCTGGTGTTTTAGCATTTTTCTCAGCAGAGCTCCCTCTACGGTGTCGTAAAACTCACCGTTCACTCTCCTGCTTCAATCATATGCTTTTATTTTCAACGAAGCCCATGATGAGAAGGGAAAAATATTGATCAAATATGCTACTGGAGCAGAAACTACAGCCAGACACTGACGTCTGTTTACACTTTTCGCTGCTCTTTAGCTCTGCGGCTAACGTTTGTAGCTCACTGCCAGCAGTGACCAACCTCAGAGCGTCAGTCCCAACACACACAACTGGTACTGTCATTGTCTGAACTCTGAGAAGCTGAGAATGTCTGCGACCGAATAGCACCGCACTGCTAACTTCAGCCGTACAGCTTATGTGTTTTTAATGTTCCAGGGTCTGAGTCAGTAGTGATGTTGTGTTTTATGTTCTGTGTAATGGACGTTATGACTCCATGACATTTGAATTTCTCCATTTGGGGATTAATAATAAACGATCAATATCTAACAGGCTAACAAACATCAACAACTTACACCTGTCACTGTCCAGCCCTGTTAGCGATTAGCACGCTATCATCCTGAGGTTAACATTTACTGTACAATAAACAAGTATCATATGACAGCATCTAAGATCAAACACCAAGTCTAATTATTCTGCCAGTCACTATTCAAATGAAACCGATTAAGACACAGATCATATAAAGAACTACAAACATCTGAAAAACACTAGATTCAATTGACAAAATTCTGTCTAGTAATAAAAACACACAAAGGGTGAGCTAGTGAACAAAGCAAACATAGACCTATGGGACACAAACAACCAGGATCACTAGTGAGTATGCTAACATCTGTACGAGCCAAGAAGCATCCAAGCACCGTTCATGAAATAAGTTAATAAATGAATAAACAGTGACTGCCAGTAGCATCACCAACAGCATAAATCCACAGAAACACAGATTATAGATCATTTATCGGAGCCGCTCTACCATTGGACACACCTGTGAAAGGAAGGCATGAATGGAGTATGTTTACAGTTAGCCGGCGTCACCTGGCTGTAAGTGTGTTCCTGTGGTAGAGTGATAAACTGTGACAATTCTCATGAGACGATATTTTGAATGAGATCTCGGTGGTGCTAGTGGACAGGCGGGGGGCTTCCATTCAACCCATAACAACCCATTTAACCATTAGAATGACTTTGAAGCTGTTTAAGATAAAAATGTCACTTAGTTCCCCTTTAACAGCCGTCTACACCAACCACATGTCATGTATAAAACTGACCTTTACCATGTATGATAAGTGACATTTAGCAAAATGATACTTGTCTTGAACAGAAAACTACACATATAGCCAATCCTTCATGTTATATAGAGGAAAAACTATTAGGATAAAACCTAAACAAATCTTGCTTCAATCCGCCGTGTAAACCCCAGCTGTTTTTTAACTCACGGAGTTCGTTTGTGAATGAGGCTGTAGATGGCGTCCCACCACTCCCTCTGCCTTTCAGTGGTCAAAAGACGGAGGAGAGGAAGAGGAAGACAGCGAGGCTCAAACAGCTGCTGTTGCTGCTGGTTTGCTCCGCTGCTGATCTTCGCCGTCTCCTGGAGCTGACAATGGCTACAGAAAACCACACCGTGCACAAACACCTGCATGGAGGTGATGAAACAGAGGACGTACATGTTGGTGATCAGGTGAAAGTCTGACAAAGCAAGACTGACGGCTAAATAAACCAGTGATATGGACCAACTAATCCATCCTGAAAACAGTTACCTACCTCCAAGTCAAGCAGGCAGATGGACTCTGGCGCATTTGTGTCCAATTTAGAAGTTTCCAGAGTAAGCCGAGGAAAGAGCTGCTGTAGCCAGTCCCGCATGGCTGGTCTTTGGGCCAGAAGGGTCCACTGCAGACCCAACCAGCTCAGATGCTGTAGGTCACCACCGTACAGCAGGATGGAGCCTACAGAGGATAAGCAAAGGTTACTGAAGTCTGGAAATATTTACATTTTTTAAATTTCATTGCAATATATATATATATTTTTTAAACTTGGTTTTGTACCAGTGTCACACTTTGCAAGATGAGAGATCTCTGGAGCCATGGCATTAATGGAGCGGATGTCATCGTTAGCAATAAAGGAAGGTCCTGTAGAAGCCTGCGGTCCAAACAGGAGTTCAAATAGAGAATCCTGTCCACTACGATTCCCAAATGCTTCCACCACCTACACACATAAAAATATTAAAAAACAAATAATTTACCATCATTAGCTTGTGATGACCTCATCTCTGATGCGACAGGTGTAATATGGATGTTATTCATTTATCATGTTTGTCACAGAATTACAGATAATAGAGTTTGTGAATGACTTATATTCTAATAAAAGTCCTGCACAATGATGCATTCTGACAGTAGATAAAGTAGGCTATGAATGACCTCTTATTAAACATAGTCACACTTCACAGACCTCGCGGATCAGCGTGGACGTGTCTGTGCTGAGATTGAGCAGCATGTGTCCAGCCTGACTCTGCCGGTCATTGGCCAGCAGCTCCAGGAGTTGTGGGGCTGTTTGGTCTCTTTTGGTTATTTTAGCCTTTGGTCTTGGGGCCTGAAGGAAGAACAGGGAAACGGTCTTTATTAATCCACCTGCTGAAACCCAAATGTACAGCCGTTATAACAAGTCTGTAAATGTATATTATGCAACTATTCTCTCAAGTCACTTGCTGTGGCTGTGTTTCAGAGTTAAAAGTAAAAAATGGAACCGTCTTGGTCATATCCTCTGCACAGCAGGGTCTGAACTTAATAAGTAACATTTCATTAAGTAGTGGGACAGATATTGTTTATATTTGTTATTTAATGAGCTGGTACCTGGTATGCCAGCAGGTAGCACAGCGCTGTCAGGTCAACAACAGCCCTCCAGGTTTGTTGGCGATCCTGGGCCAACTTCAGCAGCAGCATGGCGGCATGTAAGTAGAGGTGACCCCTCATCTCCACAAACACTTCACACAAGTCATCTGTGTGGCGGCCTGCAACGCTGCTCAGTGTGTGCATAGCTTGGTCAAAACTGCACAAGAGCAGAGCAGCTTTTTACTCCATGAAACACTATTGTATCCTTCATCAGTCTACGTGCATCAATTAAATATCATCTTACATGATTATATTCAATCAACCTTAAACTAGGATCTGTTGGTTGAATATGTAAAAAAAAAAAATGTGATGCTTTTTCACTGCTTGAAATGTAGGTTTTCACTGATTAAACAAATTGTAGGTGTGGTGAATTATGTACTTATCAAACATATTTCACTTCAAATGCAACACTATGACAGACAATAAATAAATGTTTAATCAAACCATTTACATTATAAAGCAGAAAATTAAAAATCAGACATGAATTTCACTTCCAAATTAAATCCTTGAAATATGCATGTATTCAACACCACGATGCCCACACAACCTACTTTCTCAGGGCGTCAAGGCTCGACTGCACACTGCTTCCAGACAGTGTGATTCTTAGCAGGCTGCAGTGGGCCAACAGCAGCTCCCTCTGGAGACGCCGACACATCTTCTCATTGCTGGAGATGCTGGGCTGAGCCAAATACTCCTGCAATTAAAGTTGAGTTTGATATTCCTTTGAAGTTAAAACATGGCAGATACAACAGTAATAAAAGACCACAGAGGATTTCAAATGTGCATTAGGGTCCAACTGTATCAGATAATATTACACAGATCTCCTTATCTGAATAAGACTTCATGCTGACCTGCAGTGTGTGAACAACCACAGTGTACCAGTCCAGACTGTGGCGCAGTATGCCTCTTCTCTCAGCTGCCAGACAATGCTTAACGGCCTCATCGAGTCGACCATCTTGACAAAAAAGTTGCACGAGCTTCACATTCACGTGGGCATCAGACGGCCTCGCTGTCAGCTCTGCTTGAAGGAGGTCGAACAAACGGTTCCAACCCTGCTGACCCTGACGACTCAACAAACGCTCCTGCATCAAAGGACACACATGCAGAAATTAATCTATGTGACATTATTTCAACCTTTAATGTTTACCTCCTTCATTGAGTGCATTTATTTATAAATGACATAATTGGCCTGAGAGATCGTTGACAGGCATGAGGATTCAGAGGAAAATGAATCTTCACACCTTCAGATTGAAGACTGCAGGGTTTCCTGGAAGCAACTTGGCAGCTTTGTCTACCCAGAACTCTGCTCTGCTATCACACTCCTCCTTACTGACCAATAACTCAGCCACCTTCAGTACCAGGTCCCTCTGGGCTGGGTTCAAGTCCACAGACCTCTGTAGACACAAAGAAGTGTACACATGAGGTGAGTTCTTATAAAAAGAACAGAGTTGGCTGATCTGCAGATATTTCTTGCCAACATTAAAAAAAACAAAACAATTCCAGTCAGTTTTCTTTCGACAGCTTAAAAAACAAACCCTTGCAAATGCATTTCTGTAACAGAACACATGCCTCATGTCACCTGCCTAATTAAGTATTCATTACAACCCAGAATACCTGCATGACTGGCCTATCAGTGATTAAAGTCATCTAACACCTAAACGCACCTTTTGTTTAAACTTGGGTGTTGTATATTGCAGTTAGTGAACTACATCTCAGAATACTGCATGATTAAAAAATAGAAATGAAAATAAATCAGTGTGTTCAGTGTTCAACAGAAGCTCACAGGGAAACTCCATTTCAACAGTTTGAAATGAGAATGCTAAAAGCCTAATCAATTAAATAAGTTTTAAAACGAAATTAATGTCATACATTAAAGTTGAAGTGTTCAATGTCTCAGTTTAAATGGAGTTTGTAGGGAAACAAAGGTTGTAAAGCATCAAAACAGCCTTGTATTTAGGTAAGCACATGTAATTGTGAAGTCAAACTGAGTACAGACAAACCATGGGTATATACACAATATTAAAAATACAACAGACCGCTGCCACACGGCATAAGAGATCACGATTTATGTTTCACACATGCCAGGCTTGTTAAGACAGATAATTGTACTTAATAATTGTCGTCATGGTTACCTTTTACACAGTACTAGGCTGATCAGAGTAAGGAATGGTGAAAAAAATCTTTCTACAGGATCTCCTCTGTTTCAACCAACCAGGGAGAAAAATATAAAGAACTCAGTGTTCAGAGACAGAGTACCAATGCTAATAGACCTACGGTCACCTGTACATTACAGATAACCTTGAAAAGTGGTGAACAACAGGGATGTAGAGGTATCCAGGGTTTGGTACTTATCGCAATTCTTGGGTCATGGTTTGGACTCAAGGGCCAGCTGGGGCTGAACACAGAACCCAGGTTATGCGCTGGGCCTTGGGGCTCAGAGGGCTGGGTGGATGGCCAGCGTCTAGTGTCCTGGCTAGACTAGACACCGACCAGCCTTTGCATCTGGGCAATGCCATAAACCATGACTCAAGAGCCACAACAGGTGACCGTAGGTCTACTCTGTGTACGTTATGTTTGTGATATGTTTAGGTGTTCCTGCTTCCACTCAACATGCGTCTTTGTAAGAGTCAAACCCATCAATCATAGCCAAGTTACTCAGCATATCATTGCTTTTCAGCAGGATTCAGTTTGAAAATTGCCTACCGTATATGAAACGATAAACTGTCTCCAACAACCTACTTAAGATATCTTATGACTGATAAAGCAGCTGCTGAACACTGTTTGTTTACCATCCTGCCTCCACTCGTGTCTTCCAATATGGTTGTTTACTTCAGGTAATGATAATGTAAGTGGCAGTGGTCTGTAGTCACTGGAGTCTTGCTCAAAGACACTTACAGCAATGGTCCAGAAATGCGACCCACCACACACCTCCAAATGAACTCTCAGAAAGAACACAATGTTTAACAATTTCAGAAAGTGACACAACCCCTACCTTGTAACATCCTACTGCCTTGTTGATGTCTCCCTCTCTTTCATACAGCTGTCCAAGGAATTTATGCGCTTTTGGATCCCTCTCTTGGACTTTGAGATACTCTGACACATGTCTAGAGGAAAAAGAGCAGTTTAAGGTTAAGTGTTAGCAACGTACTTGAAAACCTCTTACAGGGAGTCAGGAATAGCGAGGAAAGTTGGCATACCTTTTGGCTAGTTCATATTCCTTTGCTTCAAAGTATAATTTTGCAAATAAAAAGCCTTTAATTGGTTTCTGTGAAAAGAAAGGAGCAAAAATGAAGGTGACATGTTGATACCATATTAACAGGGGCACACCAGCAGTTAGAATCACAATTTACTACTAACAATGGGAATCAATGATACTTCTGTTCTGGTAGACTGCATTTCTATAAATTTTATATATGGTAAATATAAACCAGAAGAGTAATACTACTATCCCTTGGCCTCCTCCAGCTTACAGATGTCCACAGTCAGTTCTTATAGCATCTTTACTGACGTCACCTGAAGGACTATAGTGACCTTTGGGCTTTACCAACAATAATGTTATTCATTTTGATTAAATGAGAGGACCTCTGCAAAGCAACATCAGCCACAAAATCTTCAGAATGTGGCTGCACATAGTCCTGTAAATTAAAACGCACAAAAAGCTTCATTTCAGTTGGAAGTGACAGCTAACAAAGCAAATGTTCACAGAAAAGCAGAGGAATGTAAGACTTGGTGTCCAGGCTGTGAGTATTAGCGGACACATACGGTTTCAGCAAAAACGAAAGTGAACAAAACCAGTGTAAAGTCGCATGTATGGCTAGAAAGACAACCTCTGCCAGTGGTAGCTAACTAGCACTGCTAATTAGCTAGCGCTGCTCCGACCTAAAACCCTGTGCCGCGCGTTTTCCGAGCTTAAATGGGAGGACACGGACAGGCGTCATCATGCCGGTTAGCTAGCGAGGATACCCACGGAGGACTGCTATTAGCCCCGATACGATTCAAACACAAAACTACGACATAAAGAGGTTGGGCACTAGCTACAGTTGAGGCGGAAAACGCCGGTAATTTGCGGGTGGATTGTCTTGTTCGTACCGGCTGGCTGACACATGTTGGTCTGACATGATGGCAGGGGTATGCTAACATTAGCCGCCGGCTCAACTTACCTCTTTAAGTGAAGGAGAGGAACTCTGCACTGACGACACGTAACGATCTACTTCAGCCTTACTTCGCCGCATGTCTCCCGAAAACGAGTATTGTGGTGCATAGAATACGAGGAAATCCCAACTGGAAAAACTGACATTAATATCCGCTTAACAGTCACCCCGTAACGTTAACTCTCCATGATGATGTTGCGCAGTCTCATTAGCGTCAAATGGCAGTAGGGGACACGTGACCGTCTTGAATTTGGTTCCCTGTCCAATGAGGAAGGAGCTTTGAGTTTGACGCACGACGCTGACGCACGAGCCATGTTTTGAACACGGTTTGAAGCAGGTCAGA
>JAPTYR010000015.1:34166461-34181475 GCA_029814505.1 Siphamia roseigaster | reverse complement strand
GTGTGATAGAAGAGGGAAATATCTAAAACATGCAGGACACCGGCCCTCGAGGACCGGAGTTTGACACCCCTGGTTTAGACTGATGGATGCATGTGGTTGCAAGTGGATGTTTGGGTCTTTATGGGTTAAACATGTTGTTGCAAAGGGTAAAACTTTAAAGTAACACGAGAATGATATTTTGTCAACCTTAAACTACCTGTTAAAATGTAACCTTCTCTGCCGTATTAATAATTCCAAGCAGCATTAAAATGTGTTAACAAATATAATTTATCTGCCTTAAAATGACATTTTGGAACAAGACAGACTTGAATAGGTACTTCTCAGTGGATGTTCATTAATATACCAATCACATAAAATGTTGTTGAAAATATGCATTTTTGGTTTTGTGTCCAGACTTTAGGGACACCCTGTACTGGCTGAGCTAATATAATGTTCCATTTCTGTGCTGTCGAACAGGGGATTTAATAAGGAACTCTGGAGCGTTGTAAATTTGGCTGCTCCCAGGCAAATAGTTTCCAAAGCTCACTAACTGAGATATTAGTCTGAGTCATGACTCACCTTAATATCTGCAGCTACATTCATCATAATAACACACTGTGTATCCTATTCAATTTCAATTCTCAATCCACCACAACTAAACCACATGTCTGGTTTACAGTTCATTTTCATTTCCCTTGGAGTGTACATGGTGGCCTTTTATCTGTGTGTTTGCTTCCACATCATTAATTCACACATAACCCATCACCTTACTTTGCTGTTCAGCATCATTGATGTAACCATCTTCTACAGGATATGTAGGATTCAAAGGTTCTGAGTAAATACATCAAGTCTAATTGTGTTAACAGGTATATTATGACATTTTCAATTGACATATTAACACACATTTTAATAGTTGAAGACAAAACCTCTCCTCGACCCATACATCCTTTTTTATACTGTATAACATATTTCTGTAAGATTAATCTCTAAAAACATTAATATCAGAAATAGTTATTGATTTGAACATGAGCATCATTAGGCACATTTTGAAATTAAACACCGCAGCTTGACTCCCTCTACATTGTTTTATGACAATAACATGATCAGACAGACTTTTCCTCTCTACCTTCATCTTATGTTCTTTCAGAGCCCTCTCAGCCTGTATGTCTTTTTGCAGACTGGTTGAATGTTTTTGAAGCTCCTGGTTCTGCGTCTCCATTTGCCTCACTGCGCTCCTCATGGTCTCCATGCCAGCGCGCAGGTCCTCCTTCTCACTGCTCAGTGTCTCGTTCTGGAAAAAGCAGGAATACACCAGGGAACTGTGATGACCAGGTGGAAAAATGACATCTCTAACAGAACATGATGCTAAGAAGAACATATTTACAAAGACAATATGAACATTGATTAAAACCAGATGAGGAGGTGTTTCTGGTAAATACAATAGGGACCTTTCACCTTTCAGATGATGTAGGGCGCGGGCAAATTAAAAGATAAAACTATTACTACTAGTTTTATAAGTTAAGAATATGTATGTTCCTTTAAAAACCTATTTAGATTTAATTTGACAAACTAAAGGTTCCCTCCTGATAATGCACATATCCTCCAATCCACCAAACCTGCCTGAACACATGTGCCACTCCAGGAAGCCATTCATGCAGATCTGACAGCTGCAGGCTCTGTGGACCTTCTCTGCAGCAGCTACTACCCATCATCTGTCAAACCAACACTGAAGCTACGATTGGTAAACAAAGATGTCCAGACACACTCTGAGATCCCTGACTAGTTTTCCAGTTCGTCTGCTCCCCATGAGACCGACAAAGGCACACAAGTATAAACCTGTGTCTAAGAAAATAGTCACTGCAATAGCACACGGCAGATGGAAATGATACTTCGCTCCATTTACCTGCCTGTTGTTTTCTCAATGGAAAAGACAGTTATGAGGTTGGGGAGTAGGACACACACACACATATATATATATATGTATACACACACACACACACACACACACACACACACACTATTTCTCCCTGGTTCACCCAGTCACATCTGATGGGCTATTTGTGGGTGTGGGGCTGTTAGGCATCGCTGGGGAAAGTGTCGCTGGGTAAAATGGCTCACTGTAAATCAGATGGAAACTGAGTTACTTCTATCGTGGAGACGTATTGCTGAATAAAGTGGCACTGCTTAGATTTACTGGACAGTGAGAGTAGCTTGTGTGTTTGGTGGTGGTAATATGTGTGTGTGATTGAGTGTGCATTTGTGTTACCTGTGTGACAGCATTGCTGAGTCGCTTGGTCAGCTCAGCGATCTGTCTCTCCGCCGCCTCCACCTTCTCTCTCTCCTTATCCAGTCGCTCTGTCTGCCTGTCGTAATCTATCTGCAGGTTCTGCACACACAGACGCACCCACACAAGCACAACATATTCATTCATTACTGCAAGCCAGCTGAACAGCTCCTTGAAGGTAAACACTATGGATCTCGGGTATCATCTGTGTTTACATTTCAGGAAGGGACAAAGCTCTCATTAGATACAACAGAGTGGATTCTGCCGTAACGCAGACACGGTCATAAAGCACAGTACTGTCTGGGGACTGTTTATAGAGACCTCTGCTCACATAATCTAAGATTGCATGCCAATTAACAGTACATAAGTACCAGAAATGCAAAAGAAGCAAATGTCTCAGTATTTAGAAAAAAAAGAGCTGTGAATTAAATGCTTCATCCAAACATGTTCCTTTCACTGTTGTGTTTAAGCTGCTCATTGATTGAGTGTTATATCAAATTAAAGACCTTCTCTGCTTTCACTTTACCTTGTAGCCTTCAGCACCATGAATGATATCTTTCATTGAGCTGTTGACTCTCTCCCTCTCTGCTTTCAGTGCTTCTATTTCCTCCTTAAGGGTAAAAACCTGGAAAAAAAACAACAACAAATGTACAATCGGTGACCAGAGCAAGAAGTGTCTAAATCTACAGATGTCCACTCCTCTGACCTTAAAATATGGTTTTCATATTAGAATGTTTGTTTTTACTGCGTATTTTCCTGTTTTCAGATGATCAGCTACTGCACCAAACACTGTTTTTCAGTTGTAGGGTTTCAAAGCTTCAGCAAAAATTACCTGTCAATAATCAAATCTATGATGGGGTAGTGGAGGAATAACAAGTAGCAAATAAGTTAAAAAATATCACGACAAATCTGATTTGGGTAAGGCATAAATCTGTTGTAATAACCCAGCTTTAGGAAACATGCATTAGTGTAGTTGTTAATTGTAGGTTTATTGCATTTTCATTTCAGCTGTAAGAATTTAAGGCCATGTTCAGACAGAAGGTCTTAATGCACAATTCAGATTTTTGGTGCTCATTCATATTCCACATTAAATGTGACCCTGAAGTGACCCGCATGTGTAAAAGAGGTGCTGATATCATACCTGACCATGCAGGTAGGTACTGTGTTATGGAAGTAACATTCCTGGGGGGCAGAATTGGGATGTTTGTCGCATTTCAATGACGTAAATGTTGGACAAATGTGACCTGGCCGTTCAGACTTAAGTCAAGTTGTAAAATATCAGATACATATTGGATTTAGAAACACATATGAAAGTGAGTAGTAGTTAGTAGTATTTTTTTTTTGGGGGGGGGGGGGGTTGGATTTGTGATGTTCAAATTGTCTTTACCAGAACAGATACAAGTCACATATGGGCAAAAAAAAAAGATTTGGGCCAAATCTGCCTGCAGTCTGAATGTAGCCAAAGGATACTTCATAAGAATGAACATTAATAATGAATATTTGGATATTTGTCTTAGTGATACATTCTTAAAAAGACAGCTTTGGTGTTTTCATGTCCATGTGTCATCTGACCTCTTTCTTGCTGGAGTCCAGTTCCTTCTTTGCTTTGACAGCGACTGCCTTAATTTTATTCATCCTCTCCTCCCTTTCTTTGTTTTCTTTCTCCAGAAGAGCTGAAAGGAGCAGAAGTTACAAAGGTGTGAATTTACATTTAAAATAAAATATCAGCAGCTCAACTGGAACAATAGTTTTGACACTAAAATGATAAACATAAAAACATTTGCATTTCCAAAGTCATCCCCCTAATTGTCTTAACTGCAATTTAACACATATTTTAGAAAATACAGCAAAAGTTGAAATATGGAGACAACTGCTTCATCCATACCCATTTTATTTGCGAAGTCACTGTCATTATTTTCCTCAGAGGAAACCAAATGGGCAGCAGACTTCTATGAGGGGAAAACAACACCACAGAGAAGACAGAAAAAGAATAGAATTAGCATAAAGGAAGCTCATTTAGAAGCTGTGAAAATATACTCTCTGAAGGAAATACATTCTACTGGGATATATTTTTTATTCTCCAGAAGTGCATTCTTGCAGGGTCTCCATACATAAGAAAAATAAACGTTTCTTGACATAAACCATTTTTATTTCTATAATATGCTCTATATGACTGGAACACATGTCAATGTGTGTCCTCTGCTGCTGAAGAACACTTTAAGAACATCTGGATTTATTTCTACATGTATGGAATGTATTATGTCTCCTATGTATAGAGACTTATGACACCCTGTATAACATGTCGCATTGTGTTTGCACTGACGTTTCGACGGCTACACTCACCTGGAGAGTAGCCACTTCATCCCTCAGCTGAGATATGAGCGAGTCCTTCTCCGTCAGCTGGTTTTTGTATTCTCTCCTCTCTTTCTCCACATTCTCCATCTCTTGCTCCTGTTCCTCCTCCTGTTTTTCTTCTTCTTTCTCTTCAGTGAGGAGAGAAATTTGAGCCTGGAGCGTCTTGTTTTCTTCGTTAATCTTCTCATTGACAGATTTCATATCCTCCAGGTCTTTCTGCAGAGCCTCAGAGTCCTTCACCACCTCGTCCAGGTTGGTTTGCAGAATGTTCTTCTCCTTCTCCAGGTCTTCGATATGAACCTGGAGCTCCTCCTGCACCGTCATTCTCACCTCCATCTTGACCTCTTCAAGCCGATCCCTCAGCAGATTCCTCTCTTTTTCCAGCTCATCTCTGCGTGTCTGGAGCTCCTGGACCTCCTCGGTGGAGTTTCGAACTACTTCACATTGATTTTGCTCCAGAGCTCCGATGGTTTCATGAGCCTGTGACACCTCCTCTGTTAATGCATTCAACTTCACCTCAAGGTCTTTCTTTTCGGCAGTTTCCTGTTCCAGCTGAGCTTCCAGCGCTTCCAGTTTGGAATTGGAAAGTCCCTTCTCTTCCTGGAGTTGGAGAAGCTGTGAGGACATGCCTTCCATTTTCCGTTGCAGGTCACAGTTTTCAGTTGAGAGGTTTTTAATCGTCTGCTCTGTCCTTACTAGCTCCTCCCTCAGACTCTCCTCCATCTTTTCTCGTTCTTCTTTTAGACGCTGAACTTCATCTTCCCTCTGTTGTTTCAGGTTTTTCAAATCCTCATCCTTCTCCTCCACCAGGCTCTCAAATTCTTTGGCTCTTTCTCTGTTAAGTCTTAGTATTTCCTCTTCCTTAAGTTGAAGAACAGATTGTATTTTGTCTTGCTCTTCAACCAATGTGTCAACGGTCTTTTTTAGTTCTTCAGCCATATTCTCCTTCACCTGCAGCTGGGAGAGGATGTCCTCCTTCTGTCTGATCAGTTCCTCCACAGACTGCTTCAGTTCAGAGGATACAACCTTTTGTTCTTCTACACCTTCGGAGGCTTTCTGATCCTCTTCTCGGAAAGCTTCAAGCTTTACCTTCAGGTCTTCCATGTTTTCCACCAAGCAGTGTTTCTCTTCTGTGATCTCCCTGACCCTCTCCTCTAGTGCATCCCTCTCCTCACTCAGTTGTTGAACCTTACCTTGGAGTTCCTGAACAGCCCGGGTCCCCTGTTCCTTCATGGCGCTGTACTGAAGAACAAAGTCTTCTGTCTTCTGACCCAGCTCGGTCTCCACACCTTGTAGGATGTCCTTCATCTGCTGACACTCAGCCAGGATTGAGTCCCGATCCCTGGTCAATGCTTCACACAGATCCTTCAGCTCCTGGTTCCGTTTTTGCTGCTCCTCTAGATTCAGGAGATTTGAGTCTTTTTTGGGACCAACAGCTGGATCTTTGGATTGACATGCAAAAGGATCCTGGAGCTGAAACTCATCTAGGACTTCTTTGTGTCCACTACCATCAGTACTTCTAAGACTCAGAGTTGTGGTGGAGTCAGTGGTGGTTCCTTCCCGGTTCATCTGCAGCTCATTGACTTTGAACTCCAGCTCCTCTCTCTCCATATGGAATTCGTCTTTGGTCCTCTCCAGCTCAGCCTCCAGTTCCCCTTTAACATTACTGAGGAGGGTCAGCTCATCCTGTAACATGGTGTTCTGGGCTTGGAGATCGTCCACCACTGCTTTCAGTCTTCCTATGTCGGTCTCGTCTCCATCACCATATGGAGATGCACCCTGACAGCGGGACAACTCCAACATTTTAGCAATCCCCGAACCACGAGGAGGGTCTTCATCTTCCTCTTGTACATCCTGCAGATAGCTATCTGTAGAAATACAAGGAGTGATGGATGAAAAACTATCTGATTATCACATATCAGTTTAATAAACTGAACAAAATGAACATCTTCTCCCTGTGAAATTAATAATTATTAGGCAAATCATTCTTAGACCTTTGTCATTTGCAGTTTCTTATAATTGTTTTTACACTTGCCTCAATACTACACCCACATTTTCAGAGCTCTTCACACTATGTGCTTTACAAACAGACACCTAGGCACATCTATTAACCTTTGTAGCAAAACACTTCAACCACTGAACAATTCATATTTCACAGAAAAGTGACTGAAGCGACTTTAACCGCACTATACATCTCATACAACCCTTTATCACCAAGTGTACAATGTAATACAAAAATACATACGTTACAAATTTCCTGTATTAAGTCACAGTTTAGTGCTGCATTGCAAAAATAAAGGACAGCCCTCATATTAGGCTACATACAGGAATGTCAAATATGCACTGTACATCAGTAGTTCTGTTCTATGCATCGTAATACTTGTATGTTCTCGTAGTTTCCTGTGGGACATGACTTTTATTGACAACACAGAAAATGACAACACATGATGCAACAGTAGAAATCCACCATAAGTCTAACACTGATCCATCCTGTCTTTAATGCAACATTTTTAGGAGTTTAAAATGTAATATTTTCCCCTGCCTTGAATCTCTGAAATTCTAAGATTGGCATGACATTAGTGCTAACCCATGCCTTCCACTCAAACCAAAATAATAATTTTTAAAAGACTAGCCAACAACTGGGTGACCATCAGTATGCCTGTTAAATGTTCTAAATACTTAGACATTTTTTACTCAGATTAACATATGCAGTAGCCAGTTCCATTTAACATTAGTTCTGCAAACCTATGAAGAAAAGCATAAATCTCCTGCCACCCCCACCCTAATTAAGAATTAGTTGACTTTTAGAAAAATGCGTTCCAGGCTTACTGTTTTGACAAATCAGCTAATCTATTATTCATGCACATCCCTAATTTTTGTCCCATCTTACAGTATCCATCGCTACGAGCATAAATACTATATTTCAAGCTAAACAGTGAAAAAGACATTTTGTCTGTGGTTTTCCCTCTATGCTCCAATACAACAGATTCCATTATCAGGTGTGTTCAATACCAGTAAATGTTGTCATTTGGGTTTTTTTCCTCTCACTAATACTGTACAGCAGTAACTGACAAAAATATTAACACATACATTGATGTTTTTTAACTATATTATGGACATTTAAGTGTAAACATTTCCAAGTTGTAGATTGAAGACTAAAAAGAAGAAAACTGAATACATTTTCAGGAATGTGATTTATTTCTTTATTTAACTTATTTTATCTTCAACTTTTGCTGCAGGTCAAACATTACTGTTGAGGTATTCATGTTTATATGGAAGAAGTGATTCAATAAATGGATGCCAAAGTGTATATGTTTAACTTTATAGATACGGTGAAAGTGTCAAATGTTTTGTAGACTTGTTGTTGAGTCAGTGTTATACCTTTGAGAGCCAGCTGCTCAGTCAGCTCCTCGTGGAGTAGCAGCAGACGCTCCCGTTCGATCTCACAGTCTTCCTCCAGGGCTCTCATTTCCTCCTCGTGCTGTAAGCTCTTCTGAGCCAGCTCCTCTCTCAGGTTCTCCACCTCTTGCTGGGCCTTGGTCAGCTCCCTCTGATAGCGCTCCTGCAGCTCAGACGACTCCATAGATTTTTTATTTTCAACTGCTTCAAGTTCAGCTTGGAGGGTTTCTAACTGAGCTTCCAAGGAACGTTGGACTTCTTCTGTGCCGTCTTTTGCAGCAGCATGTTCCCTCTCTCTTTCACTTTCTCTCTCCCTGTCACTCTCCTCTCGCTCTTTAAGTAGTTTCTGGAAAGATGCAACTTCTTCTTTATGTTTAATATTAGACTCCTCAATGCTGTTCTCGAGTGCCTGGATCCTGCTTTGATGGTCTGCTATCACACGGTCTAGCTCTCCTTGCAGTGCTGCGAGGTCACCCTGGTCAAAATAAGAATTGTGTTGCAACAGTTTCATTTTAGAACAATAAGGTTTAAACTCTATTGTAAAGTGGTAGTTAAGGATGGTGAATATTTGTGTTCACCTTGGCTTGTTGTTTAGTCTTCTCCAAATCTTTACGAGACAATGAAAGGCTTTGCTGGGTTTCTGCCTTCTCTAGCAACAAGGCATCCATTCTCTCTGTCAGCTCCTGTTACACACACAACCACTAAATGTATAAAATTCTACATGAAAATGAATTATTTCCACAGGCGAAAATCTAAAATATGTATGAAAACATGCTGTGATGTTGTATTCCAACTTCCAACCTGTATCAGCATGTCATCTGAACTGTTGTTACTGTTTTTTGACTGCTGTTTCAGAGATTCGACTTCTTTCTCTAAATCTGAAAGGAGAAATCATGTCACATTACAGCCCAGGCTCTCATAACACAACACAAACATGTCTATAGATTTATAGGATTTGTAGTTACCGGCACATTTGCCTTTCATTTTCTGCATAGCTGCCATCTGCTTCTTTGCAAACTTGATAAGGTCATCTTTGGATAGTGTATCCAACTGTAAACAAAGAAATGGAAAAGACAAATATCAAGATAAACATTACTTAACACTGAATCAGGGTTTTGTGACTTTAAACACACAACTCAGAAATTGTGTTAAACCACAAATAAATGTGTTTTTTCATTTGCAGTACCTTTGACTTAGTTGCACCTGGTGATGCAGCCACTGTCTCTGCCCCAGTGCCACTAGAATCCTGTGAAGTTTAAGGAAATCATCATTGTGAGTTGTATTATTATTATTACCTTTACTTAACCAGGAAAAAGCTCATTGGGTTTAAAAATCTCTTTCAAGAGTGTCCTGGCCAAGACAGCAGCAACAGCATAACCTTACACAAAATGGAAATCACAGCCATACATCCATAATGATAGACAGAAATAGTCAATACAAAAAACAAACTGGTAAAAGTATTAATATAAAAACATCACTATTATTTTAAAAAGGTACTGAAAGTATAACAACAATGTTCCTTAAAAACATTGCAAAGCTGAGCCTGATTCAATCGGATGGAAAAACATCTACATCCACAATTGTCACCTTCCCACCGACTTAAAATGACTTTGAATGCATAAAGAGATCAGTTCCTTTAGTTTAATGTCCTTCTGTAGAGTAAGATGTCACTGATACAGCTTTATTTACAAGGCCATACTTGCACTGCTGCCTTCTTTTATCTGTAGTCAAATATCAAAGACAATTGTTGATTCTTATTGTTTGAGATCAAATAAGCCTTTGTTCCTTTCGCCCATACAAAGCTGGGGAAAAGGGCATTTGTCGACTTTGCTCTTCAAACATGGAATATGTTGCTAAAAGACTGGAAACTGACTGAACTGATCTCATTGAATGCTTTTAAATCCAAACTCAAAGTACTAGAGACTAACACAATGACTTGCATTTGTTTTTTCATAGTTTTGACTTGTCATGTAAATCATTATGTTGTAACTATGTGTTGTATTCCTTGCTGCCTCTTGGCCAGGACTCCCTTGGAAAGGAGGTTCTTAAGCTCAATGGAATATTTTCTCCTGGTTAAATAAAAGGACATGAACTGCATAAACACATATTCAAATCAGATGCATATTTTTGTCTTGATTTTATCCTGTATTTTCATTGTTTCGACCCCACACGTGCCTAATTACAAAATAGACTCACAGATGGTATCGTATTTCCGCTCAAACATCCAAAGTTTAATACAGGTGTGACTTTGGTTAATTCTACATTCAGTTCATGTCTGACAACTAAATCTAAATAAGTAAAATACACCGAATGCCATCTGCTTTGGGTAAAGTTTTGCCTTAAACTACAGTATTTCAGAGATGTAACAACACACAAGCATACATCTACAACAAATAACTATTAGTATTGGATAGAACGTTATTATTAAAAGTTTATTCATAAAACCAGATCGTTTAACAGCAGCTAACTTAATGATGCTACGGTAATAAGTTGCGGCTAATGCTAATACCTGGACACAAACACTTACCTCCATCTCTGCCGCTGAACTGTTTCACTTGTTTCGAACCGTCTGACAAACGTAGACAGATATGAGGTGTGAGCACTGGACACAGTCAACGTGTTATCCGCGATTATATCCGCTCGACCGATGATTTAACAAGAAAACATCCCCACTGTTTTGGATTTGAGCTAACAGACTAAGACAGCGTCCTGCTTCCGTAAACGTCACCGAAATGACGTGTACGTAACTGCGTCATAGGACGTCAAACAGGTTTTCAGTTTAAAAAAAAATGACAAAAATCCAATCTTAAAAACTAATACATCTGAAAATATTACCTTTTACATTTGTGCAATAACTATAACTATAACTCATGAGACAACTTTAATACATTTTCCTTGGTGGCTGGTTTGGGTTATGTTTTTGTCTGTTTGTGTGCATTGTATGCTGTTTTTTTTGGTCTATTTTCCATCAGTTATGGTATTTTGTTATCTGTAAGCTGTTTTCTTGTTGTTGTTTTTTAAAATTTGTTTTACCTTACAATGGCACTCAAGATGGAAATAAGTCGTAATACTATAATCTATTATATTTCCATGTAAATGTTTATTTATACAAACGGTCCCAATTTAAAAATAAATCATTCATTCATTCATTCATTGTTTATGTAACCTTTATTTAATCAGGTAAGTTAGTTGAGAACGGATTCTCATTTGCAATAATGATGTGGTCTAGGGGCAGTATACAAACAGAATAAGTAGCAGAAGAAATTGCATGTAGAGCAAACAAACAAACAAACAAACAAACAAACAAACAAACAAAACTCAGATTATGTAACAAAGAGATAAACAAACAGGTTGGACAGCAGAACATATCACAATGGTATATAATGAATAGAAAAATAGGTGCAGTGGTCCAGAACTGTATCTGACTGAACTTTTAAACAGCGAAGGCAGTATGATAAAATAGAATCTTAAATTACTTGTAATATTTATTAAATTTTATTTTAAGCCTTAGAAATTTACAGCTGGCATTTTTAGGAGTACACAGCAGAAAGTTTTCAAAAATGTATTTATGTATATTAATGTAGGTATGACACATGCACAAAAGGAAGAAGCATATTGTCTTTTACAAATGCTAACCCCATGTACTGTCAGATAAAAGACAATAATATCACCTCCTTTAGTATTATATAAAATATATAATAAAGACAAAAGTTTAGTAACCAGAGGTACCTGGAATCAAAAATCTGATTAATCCAAACACCCACCCCCTATTGTCTGAGGGCCTTCAGTATGTGCCATAAATGAAAAAAAGAAAAGGTCAAGTTAAGAGCTCTAATCCATTTCAGGAACACTGGTTAATAAACACAAGAGATGGTTAAAAGGTGGCTGTGGGCTTTAGCCTCAGGAGGTAATATATAGGCTTATACATGACACATACAGTTAATAGAAACACATTTTCCACAGATAAATGATTCTACTGCTTTCAGACTCTGAGGCAATTTCAGAAGGCAATTTATTTCCTTTTCCTTTTTACTTAAACCTGACTGCTTTACTTCAAACACAATCTTGGTCTTGTTTTTTCTGACGTTGATTCATCCTACTGTGAAATCTGTTATCAGCTTAACTCAGGCTAAATTGCTTTTAATATGACGTATGTCCACAATACAGTATAGAACATGAACATTGTATTTCCAGCACATAGTTGTTAAATACAGTCTAATTAATGCATTCCATTTGTTAAGCTTCTACTCCAGTACATGACAAAGGCAACTGTTGCTCTTTGTCCTATAACTTAACTTTTAATAATAATAATAATAATAATAATAATACTCCCTCTTTAATGTAATTGGGTTCAGGTCTGGACTCTGTGTGTTTTAATCCACACATTAAAATGAAGCCTCATTCTCCTGAACTACACATTTCAACCTGATTAATCCTGGCATTGTCCAATCTTAATGCTCTTATTAAACAGCTAGTTTTTTTAAAGAAATGCGAAGCTCCTCACCGCATCAGTTAGAGGTAAAGAACTTGAACAGCTGAAACATTTTAATCACTTGATGAGGATGTGGACTATATGCTTTAACTCATAAAGACCCAGTGTGACTTTAGTGGTAGTTATCAAATACATTTTCTTCAGTGATTAACTGCCATTTATTGTAATATTGTTCTCTAAATATTGCACTTTTTCCAGTAAAATTATATTTTTCTTATATTTGACTCACTGATTTGTGTAACTGTCTAGAAAAAGTCAGATTAAAGTTGAGGGATATTGTATCACAAAAGGAGAAAGCTGTGAAAAAGTGACTTCTTCAGCAGAAATATCAATAATTGAACATATAAAAAAGTATACCCATCCAATGTCATTGATCCGATTTTGGTTTTATGTATTGACAGGTTAATGGATCGGCAGGTATTAAACTGTTTTAATCAATAGATGGTTTAGGTCCCCAGTGGATGTTTCAGTCTTTATGAGTTAAATCCAGATGGAGACCTTTTTTTTTTGGTAAGGCTGTGTATAATACATTATACACCTGTTGAAAAAAAAAAAAACAATAAATGCAGAAAATAATTGCTTAAGTAAAACAAATAAAATAAAGAAATGTGTCAAAGGAGATTTTAAGGACTTGTCAAATCGCTCTCCTAATGTAACACTATAAATTAAATGTCAGAGTTAAAACAAAGCAGTTAACAAGGTGTAAAAGTATGAATACTGAGCAGTATTATGTGATTAAGAAATTATGATGTAGTATTTCTAAACTGGTGGAACACACATCTGGGGTTTGTTTCTTGAATCTATTTATGCTGAGTTGGTACACTTCGATCAGGGGGAGGTAACCTGTGGCTCTGGAGCCTTGATCCAAGGGCTTAATGTGGCGAAGGAAAATTAATAACACTTTAAAAATTATTATTATTATTAATTATTATTATTATTATTATTTTATTTTCACACATTTTGCTACTATAAAATGATTCACATGTTATGTAGTTGTAAAAATATAGACCAATGAATTACAAAAAAAATAGTAGTAGTAATTAATGTAGATAATATTTTAATTTTATGACACTGGAGGTATTCAACTGTGTTCATTGCAGAAAAAACTTTCACGTACCAGTTGATTTTTTAAAAATGAAAACAATGACAAATATCACTGCTTTCTTTAGTTCTGTGATTTCTTTCTTTTATGTTTTTATTTTTTTGTTTAATTCAATTAAAATATATAAATAAATAAAATCTGCCAATGGAATAAGGTAAAATCTTGATAAGATTTATTGAAATTAGATTTTCCAGATCTATTGTCTTCTTATATCTCACTTACAAGTTCCTCTTTAGGTGATTATGACTAATTTTATGTGTGATTCGACATTTCAACCAGGAATGAGAAAAGTACACGTGGTCAGATTTATATTTTTGCAGTGTAGTTTGCAAAGGATGCCGACCCTTGACTTCGATCCTCTGTATCTGGAGGAAAAGTTGAGGTGATGTTGATCTGAAGAAGGTGGTGGCGATGATGTGACTGTTTTGCTTGGACACAGACTGATGATCCAACTGTTGTTTTTGGGGCAGTGAACCATCGGAGGGAGGTGCTGACACAGGCCTGTCACAGACCCAGCAGATGGTCCGACTGTCTCTGTATTCCCGTCACAGAAGATCCAGTTTTATCTGTTGAATATGGAGAGTGTCTGTTTTGACACCAGTGATAGAAGCTCTGACAGAGGCAGCTTAGCGACATGCCTCTCATCCTGACAAGGCTGGATGCTCTGGGCAGAGGGGCAGGAGCTCTGCAGACTCCCTGTCTCATCTGGAAGAGACCCATCCCTGCCTTCCGCCCCGCCTGGGTCAAACACACCCATCCATCACAGCCCCTCCCTTGTTTTCTCCTGGGGCGTCGAACAGTATTTTGCTGCCATTTTTCTCCCCCCACTCGTGGCCGTCAGTCAGGGACGGCTTTGCAGTAATATAACTGACACTGCCTGGCGCTCAGGGAGTAATGAATAGCCCTGGCCGGGTCTATCAGGAGAAGCGACAGACACTCTTTCACTGCTTTCCTATTTCTCCTCTCCTCTTATTTATACTGGTATTTGTCTCTCTTAGTTTTGCAGCTGGTTTTGTCTGAAAATCATCACATTTCAACAACAGGGACACCTACAAATGACAGCCTTCCCCTATATATTACATAAGAAGACAAATACTCTTAAGTTATTTTCACATTGCAGGTAAAAGTGGATCAAATCTGTTTTTGTTTATTGTTTTTTTACTTATATGTTACTGGGTACCTCTATGAAACTGGTCCTAAAAACAGGACATGCAGGTAAAAGTTTAAACCAGATGTAAACTAACATTAGGAAGTAAGTTTGAAGCACTTTAGGTCTGTTTAAAAAATAAATACTTAGATAAAAAATAAACTCTCATCTCATCTTATTATCTGAACCCGCTTTATCCTCACTAAGGTCATGGGGGTCGAATGGAGCCTATTCCAGACACATAGGGCGAAGGGGG
>JAPTYR010000015.1:32346603-32360337 GCA_029814505.1 Siphamia roseigaster | reverse complement strand
TAGGAGAGATGGTAGTCTCGGAAGAGTTGAGTTTTTAAGAGTTTCTTGAAGATAGGGAGAGATGCCCCAGCTCTGGTGGAATCTTAACTAAACAAAACCATTGCATTGTATCTTTTCAGTTTTATAATTCAAACAACTAATTTGGTTTAGTAATGGCATTGTTTTTTACAAAACATAATAGAATAAGTAATCAGCACTAAAAAGTTTAATTGCAATCAGTGCAATTGTTTCTAAACTTCAGTTTCAATTTGATTAAACTAAACATTTTTAGTGAACGGTTCAAACTTGACATTATAGGTTTTCATTACTTTGACCTTTGAATTCACTCTATCGTCACATTCTATAAGTAAACTTCACTTCAACAGTTTGAGCAATCCAACAAAACCTTTTTTCTTTTTATCAAACCTTACTTAGAAAATTTGCTTATTAATTTAATTTATGCATTTGGCAGACGCTTTTATCCAAAGCGACTTACAAGTTCACAGTGCATTGGCCAGGGATCGAACCCAGTCCTCCCGTGCAGCAGGCAACAACTGAACCACCAACACAACAACTTATGGGTCAACAGTGCACAGACATGGTATTATTAATGGTCCAAATGGAAGTTATATGGCTGTTTTTATTTAACCCTTTTCAAACCCTAACCCTAATTTTGCACAATCCTACAGATGGGAGTGACGAAATGACTTCCGAGGCAATAAAAAAAGACTTCCAAACCTTGGACTGTAGTCAGCAATAAAATGTGTAATTATTATTGTTTCCCTGCTAAACCAAAGGATTTGTTCCTACTGGTAAAAATATGAGGAGAGAGTTAAAAATACAAGAGAATAAATACATAAACACTTGCAGGAATTATAAAACCTAGATGCAGTACCCAAGCCATTCTGAACACGACTAACATCACTAATGTTAAATCACTGTGGACTATATCAAAACTAAGTAAATGACTTTTACAAGATCTAATGGTTACACATGGCCCCAAGTAGACTTTAAATTTTTTTTTTTTTTTAATTTTAAGCTTTCGGGGTACTGGTTATTTATTAACACTCCAAGCTTCTCCTTGAGTTCCCAGAGACATGGCATTAATAATAGTCCAAATGAAAGTTATATTTCTGTTTTTATTTAACTCTTTTCATATGAGGTCTCTCCAACCCAAACCTAAAGTCACCTAAAAACCTAATTAGAACCTTGATCCTGCATATTATCACACATATAACCATGATTAAAACTTTCTTTCAAAAATTGGGTGTGTGGTGATTTTCATTCCAGGCTGATGAACAGGATCTCACTGTAAATGGGTTTTTCACATGCTTATCCGTAAGTGTTATCATTTGTTAGAGTGCAACCAGTGCAGGTAACAGTGACAGCTACACTGAACAAACCGTCGCATTACATAATGGCGGAGGCATGTACTGGGAAAAAGAAGTGAAATAAACTAAGATATACACCCACTGTTGCACATGTGATTTGGATCCATTTGCTCACACTGAAAGGACCACGTTGTCCTCTCTTAATTCCTTCAAAAGGTCACCAGCGTTGCCTAGCAGTATTGTTTATGCTGCTGATCAGGTAGACCAGGTCAGAAATACATGAGGGACATGTGAGGAATGAATGGTATCTTCTACTGATAGTCTGATAATAAACTAAAACTTCTATAAATAGATACTTGAGTCCATCTTCAAACATCATCTTAGAAATAAACCAAAAATAGCCCTGTGAGGTTTATTTGTGGGTAAAAAAAAAAAAAAAAAAAAAGTTCTCTGTTAGATCAACTCTGAGGTGTTAATCTTACTCTTCATCTTTATTTATTTCTTTTTTTTTCTCACAAATGTCACCATGCCTATATTTCCACTATCATCATTATTGTCCTGTTTAACAAGATCACAAGCCTATCACAGTAATCTGATTCCTGACTTCCTGATTAGATAATGATTTGCATGCACAATGCAGGGTGGAAATCAGACTAGTCCGTAAATGGAGCACAGGAAGAGGCAACCCCGGCACTCAAATCAAAAGTGAGGGAGATTATTGCATATGCCAAGCCACTGAACTCCATTCTCCAACATGAGATAGAGTTTTTACAACAATGGCGCCATCGAAAACAGCTTAGTGAACCAAGCATAAATATTTCAGGAGGTTTTAGGAATGTCTGAAGCTTGTTAAGACTTAATAGAGACCATGTGATTTGCCACTGATTCTGGTCTACTTCTCGATAAGGTTTTCCAAGCCCAGGTTAGATGGTAAATGCTGTATGGGGAACCTGTTTATATTCTTTTACAGAAACATTTATACGAAGGAGACTCACAGTCATCGCTTGTAATTTACTATGGTTCGCTGTAACGACAGTGAGTCAGAGATGCGGTATAACTCTTTCTGATCAAAATGTGGCTTCATATGTTCAGAGCATAAATGTACAAGAGCTGGCTGTGTGCTGGCTCTATGGGTGGCCACTAATGCTTCTTTAAATAGCAGTGAAGAACCATTTTAATGTTAAAAGTGGTTCTCAAGGTAGTAACTGCGTAGGAAAGCAAACTGAACTCCCCCATTAAGGTCAGGAAAAAAACACCTGCTGAGTGCATGACAACCTCTCTAAATTATGATCGCAAAATTCTAAACACTAAAAGGATTTAGGAGTATAGCCGAGCACATGGTATATTCTACATTTTACATCACAGATGGTATGTAATTAATTTTGTAACCTCAATACTCGAATGTCAACAACCATAAAACAACCCTGTTACAAGAATTATTTCAAGGTACACGTGGGGATAACCTTTTTTCCGTGTAGGGCTAATGTTTGTGCAAGATGTCATAACGCCCACGCCTTGTGTCAAGGAAATCTGCTGTTTTGCAACACTTGCACGGAGCAAGCCATTTACTCCGTCACTGTGTGGTTGGAAAACACTGCGTAGGTTCTGAGAATGTAGGGTGAAGTCTACAAATTGTTCTGCTTTCCTCCTTAAACTCAGCCACTCTCTTTGCTGAAGTGTGTACATACTGTGCTAGGTTAACAGACAGGGGGAGGACAGACACACACGGTTGCTATGGAAAGTGTTTCCCTTCATCAGCTGGGTGACTAACAGGTAGGAGGAGGCGCAGGCATTGAGGAGGGCAGTTGTTTCAGGGAAGGGGGAGCCCAGTCAGCAACGATGAGTCTTCCCCCTGCAGCTCCACCCCCTCCCATGCTATGAGCCTTGTTTGCCCTTCCAGACCAGAGGCCACGCTCTAAACTGCATTCTACATGCAGATGCTACTGTGACCAGCAGCATGGACAGGGGAATACTCCTGTACTATAAATGGACTGTTTGTCAAGGGGTCACTTTGGAGGAGGCTTGGCCAGAAGTTCCAAACTACATAATACTAACAGAGGAAAATGTCACTTTTTCCACATATGTACATTTCTATCTCAAAAAGCTTACAACCACGACTTCCCCCGGTTGAGTTTATATTTCATACTTCAGCAAAGCACATAACTGCTCAGTGCTGGCAACAAGAATAAGACAGGGTCCACTGCTGACAGATGGCTGCTTTCATATTATACTAATTGATGGATGATGTATAGTGTTACCCAGCAAAACAGGTATTTTCTAGAGATATTAACAGCTAGAGGATTAAATAGGGCCCTTTTTTTTAAAAAAAACTTAAAACTCAGTGAAGGCTTCATTATTCAGTTGAATAAACCTGCTGTGGAATAACACAAAGACCATGGTCAAAACTAATGTCACGGTCACAGCTGAGCACGCTCTCTGAAAACAGGGCTTCCCCATATCTGTTATTGTTGTATTGGAAAAATTGAGCAATATGACAACTGCAGCAGCCTTCAAATAGTGTGAGCAATCTGGAGAAATAGAAAACAACAATCAGACAGAACCAAAATACAAAAAAAACCCAAAGACATTCACCACAGTATGAATCACCGATTTCTTGGAAAATGTAGGCGAGGCTTTGCTCGCTCCCCGGCTTCAAAGTAAGGACTGCCCATCACACAGAGTTCAGACTTGAATGTGACTTATGTAATAGCTTTTCTTGTGGAGGTAGCCTTGTATAAAACCATGCTGAGTTCAATACAAAAAGAAAACCCTCAAACCTGCCCAGACTTGTATGGGTACACGTTGTCATACATCAGCCACATTGCTTTTATGATTTCTGTTTGCACATATCAGGGAGTCTCGCCTGGTTCGCCCACATATCAATCCACAACTGAAGATGAAACGTTAAATGTCACATCTTTTAGAGACAGCATACAAAAATAAATCTCACAGTATCAATAAATCTTTACAGATCTGTCTTCACAATGGACTAAAACATCTATAATTATACTTGCTGGTGTAATTATGCATTGAATCTAAATGACTGAGACAAATATGAACGCTTGTTCTAATGTATCCGCTAAACTTTCACCTGCTATGAGTCACATTTGAATTATTCTCAAACCGGATTACAAAAATAACCTCACCTGTGACAGTTTATATAAGAAAAAAAACAAAAAAAGTGTAAAAATGTAGTCATCCTGCGGATTTTGAGTCAGGCTTGGAGTAATAATATTATGAAGGAAGTGAAGGCTAATTAGGAGATAAAAGTACTGCATTTGGAGAAGTTACATTTTCAGTTCACAAAAGGCATTCATGCTATTTTTATTGTTGTGTTTCCCACTCTGTATACTGCAGCAACAGCTACATTTATTACATTTAATAGAGATGCCAAAATGGACTAAATTGTGGTCCTTTCACAGCCTCTAGCCTCTGATGTAAACATTAACGATGGGTTTACTGACCTGACTACAGTATTGATTGTCTGTGCCTGAAATCTCTCTTGCAGCTAGAGATACATGAAACCCACTGGGACCCAGTAGAAATACCTGCTATTAATGAGCATGCAGTGTGGACCAGTAATGTCACCTAGAGATAAAGCAGTTTCAATTGTGTCACTTCAAGCATAGGAGAAAAACGTCCACTTGACAAAAAGTATCTGACACTTCAAGTCTGTTTTGTTTTGCAACTTGCCATGAACACACACACACACACTCAGCATTTGCAATCAAATGACAGCAAAAGGGAGATTTGAGTAAACATTAATGAAGGCTTGACTCTACACACCAACACCCACTGTGATCTACTTCACTGCTTGCGGAATTGTGCAAAAATCTGATTAAAAATAAATGTTTAGTGTCTAAAATTGAGATTTCCACGTTGGTTAAAGCTCAGTTTCCTGCAACAAGCTCTAAAATAAGGGGAAATTGTAAAAAATAAACATATTCATGCTGTGTACTTGTGCAGAGTGTTGGTGTAATATATGAAGCTTCATTTAAATAAAAATGGAACTTTTAACATCAGAGGATCATCAGTTATGACACACAGATACTTCAAAGACCCCTCAATGCAGCCCAGACAGATGAATTACTCCAATCCTTAAATAGCCCAGAGAAGGGATCCCCGCAGGTAACTTAAGTAGGCTGACATTAACAATCATGACCGACAGGAAGGGAGCTGAACTGTTCATAAACATAGAAAAGAAGGTTAAACCGGTGCTTTAACGTGCATTGTTTCTCCCCAGTGGTTGTTGTTGTTCTGAGTGAATTACATTGTTATGAACACAGGATAATCTGCAGCTTTCCAACAATCCTGCACGGGCATTGAAAGCACCATGTACTGCACAGGTTTGTGACAGATGTGACATAAAAACAACCTCCCGTGTTTATCTGCCGTTTATCTGCACCTCAGAGCCGTTCGGAGCTGCACTCAAACTTCTACCCATACGCCGACTCCGGACCTAAAGCTGTGTGTGTGTGGGTTTTACCTTTTTTTGTCGCCGCTCCGTCGTCGTCTGTGTTGAAACCGTCTCGGTGCTGTGTCGCCTTCAGTCCCGAGCTCAGTGACCGACCGTTAACTTTAAACGGAGGCGGCGGGTCGGCGCTGCGGACGGACTGGGTCTGGGAGCAGAGCACAGCACAGACTGACTGAGACACTGAGAGAGCGGATCCGTCCTGTCAAGCACCGCCTCAGCTGCTCTGCACCCTCCAACACACCCTCCAACACACCCCTGCACCCTCCAGCACACCCTCTGCCTCCGATCAAACACACCCCAAGTACCGACCTGCATCATCTACGAAATCTTAATTTCAGTTTAAATATGCAGCTGCTACTGTGTTCATAAAGAGACCCATTCAGTTATATAGAGTATAATTTATTCTTAACAAACATCACAATAATGGTAGTGTTATGTCCTGTATCTTTAGCATGAAGTTAACTGCAGTACGTTAATGACAAGTTTAGAAAATCTGTGTAGCCAATCAAAGTTAGCTAGCATTAGCTAACTTAGCATAACTTACTGTGAAGAGTTCAGCTAAGCTAACGTTACGAATTACTTTTTCCAAATACATCTATAAATACTAATTATCTATTCAAAGTCATTAAATGAGTTTTAGCTTAGCTGAACACGATGAGTTTTTGCATTTAAAAGGGAAGTTATGTTCAGTCAGCTAATGCTAGCTAACCCATTTTAACTTGATTAGCCACTGAAGTTACTTAGGACTAAAGATATAATTCTAAAATTATAATGACGCTTATAAAAAATGTCTATCATAATTATACAATATTTACTCAAACATTATATGTAACGAGTTATCAAAATATTTGCAAAACTTACTTTGACATAATGTTAGATTATCTGAATACACATGTGAACTTTAAACACTCAAGGGTATATTATGGTGTCATAAACTTAATAAATATTAGTACACTGCAGGTACTTCAGGGCTAAAGATACAAGACATAATGCAATCATAATGATGGAGGGGTTTTGTTTTAGTAATAAAATAACTATGAAATATTCATTCAATTATTGCATATAATAAAACAATAAATGTATAGGTTATGAGTATTTACATAAATACAAAACAGCTCACCAAATGGCAAAGCTATTTATAAAGTAGCAAATAGCTATTTAAATGTCAGCTTATGTCTGTGAAGGAGCCAGTTTTTTTAAAGGCATGTTTTGGTTCATGCAGTTAACCCACTACTGAGACGTCACTTAATATAGACATGGTTTGTTAACTCAATATGCAAATAATAGTTTTAATATATTGACATTTTATCATAATATTATTAATATCGGCAGTGCAGATAGTAGCCAGTAGCTCATAGAACCACCTACGACTTGTACAGTTTAGTTTGATAACCAAAATTACAGTTTTTGAAGAATTACTTTGACTTAAACGTTCACCTCAAGAGTAAACCTGTTATTAACAAAATAATACAAACATGGATTTATTTCGATAGCAGTTTTTTTTTAGGGGGAGAGGATGGAAGGATAGTTTTTCTCCTTATCATACAGGCCTTTAAAAACCTGACCTTTAAGTATCCGACTGTTATAGCACTTTACTTCTAATGCTTTTTGCTGAAACACTTAAGTCGTAGTTTTTAATGTTGAACTTTTCCCTGTAAATACAGTTTCACTCCTTCAGTGAAAAGGTCCTTTTACACCGTGTGTTGATAGTGTACATTTCAACTGAAGAAGGTGCATGTTACATAATCAGACCTCTTGTATATTTTCAGTTGTTTCACTGCACATACTGTGAGATACACATTTTAACGGGTCAAAATAGTGGCTTTTAGCAACCACATCACATAATGATGTGTACAGACAATGACAGCCACAGTATTTGTTAAAGCACATGATTTCACATTCCACTGGCCACAATAGTGAGGGATTAGGATCCACAATGAGGACTTCTCTGGCAAGGGAGGATAACAGACATGGAAAACATGTGGGTGTCTGGGTTAGACAGAGAAAAGGAGGGAGAGTCAGGTCAGAGCACTCGGCCACCCGCCCTCGGAGTTTTGTGGTTAAACTTTCCTCATTTTTTTTTTTTTTTATATTTTGTGTATCATTTTGGCATTTCAGATCCCACATCTCTTTACTGGCCTGATTTCTTAAAAGCAACTGCAATATTCTCTCATGTCTTTTCATAATATATTCAGCTCCATGCCCTTAAGAAATACAGCTCCCTACAGATCACTGATGACATAGTGTGGTAAAAAAAGGAACTGCATTTTTTCCTAATTAAAGTGCTAAATTTAAAGCCCTCCTATCCCAATCAGATACATTCTTTTAGGATGAAGTTTTACACTTTATTCCTTTCTTGTCTGTACAACACAGTACATTAACAGACACAAAACAAAGTAAAACATTAACAGGAAAAACAGAAACAAGGGCACAATCCAAACTTATCCATTTACTGTTCTTGTAGGTGTTTATAGCAGAAATCGGAAGTCTTGTCTTGCTATGACTATATATGAGTAATGGTGCAACAATTTACCCCTCAAAAGCCATTAGTGACTTGTAAATATATTTCTATATATATTTTATAATCTCCACACTGTGTATTTCAGTGATATAAATGTGAACTGTGTAGAATGATATCAGTCAATGCTTCAAAGATAAGAAAATGAGATGAGAATCACTGACCATAAGTGAACCATTTTGATTTGTCAAATGAGTAATTATACATAGTTAAACCCCAACAGATAAATTTTAACACTTCAACTGGACCCAACAAAGACTATATACAACCGAGGCAACAATGAAAACACAAAATCAATTTTTCTTCCTCCAATGGACTTCAAATGCACCGAAAAAGGCATATTTCCATACATTAAATGGTAACATTTTCAAGCATGTTTGTGTAAAAGGCAACACAATAAATAAAACAAATGGCACAGAAGGTTTGGACAATCTAAAATGAGAAGCACAATGTCTCCTGAAATATTCACAGAAAACTAAATACAACAGCAAGCATTCAAAAAAAAAGAAAAGAAAAACAGAATAACAAAAATCTTCAGAGTAAACTTTCCTGCAGACTGTCACACAGGCCAACTCAACATAACAAAAAACAAAGTAAATCACAATTACAGTGAGAAGAATAAGAATGACATTTATAATTCAATATAGTATTTGTATTTACAAGCATTTATACAACTGAGGACATTAAATGGGGGTTCAAGCTTATAACTATTCAGGACATGGAGCAGAACAATCAGATCATATAATGCACTAAATATAAACCTTGTAAACAGCACATCTCACTTTTTATCTTAGATATCACTCAGATTAAGTTCCTATTTGCCAGGTTCATGTATTTGTCCTTTAAGGCATAGGTTTCAAGCTCAGGACTGAGACTATGATTTTTCTTTTAAATAAGCCAGATTTATTCTGAAGTTTTATTCAGCACGGAAAAATCAACTGGTCACAGCAAACCCCCAAGCAAAACGTCCCCATTTGTCTCTGGATGAGCTCAGCTAGTTGTACAGTTATAAGATCTCCTCCACGCCATGCGCAAAGATCATGACTAGGCCAGGTTCCAGGATCATATCCTCCCCCATATGTTGATTCTCACAGGCCATCACCACCACCGCCTGCTTGCCAGGGATACGCTTGGCAACGTAGTTCTCATAGTAGCGTCTGTTCATTTGCCGTGTCTCGAGCGTGGCCAGTCCCTGCGGCCAGTTACGCTCGTGGGCGTTCTCGATGAGGTCGTTTACAATTGAGAGAGGACAGCCGCTGTCGATGAGGGAGCGTTTGATGACCGCCTGCAGCACAGCATCTGGAGTGGAGATCATCCCACCCCAGCGGGTCACCCTGGCCGGCTGCATGGAGTTGACCCACCTGTCAATAAAAACACAAACAATTAGTGACTGAACCACAAGATCTTAAAGCTGAACTCGGGCAAGTATGAGAGACGAACGGGAACTTACTCTAGAATCTCATTGTACTCGATGCTTTCCTCAAGGTTTTGCAGGTTAGGGTTAGCACTGCGGATTGCCCTCATGTAGGCTTTTAGCAGCTGAATGTCCCGTTTCTGAAATGTAAAACCCATCATCATCTCTACTCTCAAAAAACCTCCACAAAGATAAAAACAATGTTTAAATCTTATGTCTACTATTGTAGACTCTTTGACTCATCACATTGCTGTTTTAATGAGTATTTGACAACAGTTAACAACTGAGTGGTCCAAATTTGCATAATTCAGCTGGTACCACATGTACTCATCTGATGAAAATAAGGCATATTAAAATGCTTATTCCATGAAATTAATTGAATTATAATGAAAAGTTTGGTTCTGTACCTATGGATGTATAATTATTAATTAATAGATAAAATACCATTGAATTTGTTAGTACATCCATGCACAAAACGTTTAGTTACATTTTGGCAGCAATGAACATGTATTCACAGTTGATGGATGTACAATTTTACTGGATACACTTTGAGATCAAGTACAGCAAAACAACAGTATCAATACCGTAGTTATAATTCTGGGATTGTGTATGCCTTCAGTTTTTCTATGCGGTACAGCACTGAGACAAGACAGAATGTAATATACATTAACATCTAGACACTTCAGTAACCAATGTACAGGATAAGGTCAATTTAGCAATTGAAGGCATTTACTATTGGAGTTACTAGGGTTTTAAGGCTGGGTCAATAAGGTCCCATTACTCATCTGCTTAAAAAAAACCAAACATTTTTTACAGATATCATTTCCTTCTTATTCATTCTGATACTTAAATAGGTCATCAGCTTTTGGGCAGACAGGTGGCAGGAAATAATAACCAGGCTGATAGAAACTCTCAAAACTAACTTGCCAATGCCAATAAACCAGTCATTTCCTGTGATCATGTATCAATGACAGAATATGGCAGACGCCGATGCACTGTATGTTCACTAATCTGGGGGTTGTGGGTTCTGGGGGTCTCCTGTGCTTTGGATGCTGTGCTCGTTACACGGTTACAAAGATGATGTAACGGGATATGGTTGTTTTGAGCTGGGGTGGTGATACATGGCCTGCTAGTTCTGGGTCGATCTCGTGTGCCGTTTGTCTCCTGGTACCTTCTTCTCAAACGGCCTATAGTCAACTCATGCACATTCAAATGTCTGCCAACAGCGCCAGACGTCATTCTGGCGTCCAGCATGCCAATGGCTCTTTCCCGAAGATCTTGACGTAGTCGTGGCATAGTTAAACGGCTATGAATATCGGTTTCATTTTGGGATTTTATAGACCCCGGGTGAATACATAAAAGCAGCAATCCCATTTTGTTACGACTCTTTGCATTAGCTCTGTGAGCAGCAGTAGTCTGATAATCTGTTCACATGATCATGTAGATATCAGCACATGTTTGCGCAAAAATAAAGCTTCACATTGTTTGGATTACAGATGGTTCATTATATTTTCAATTGGGTATTACTCAAAAACTGAGTTGTTTTTTTTTAAAATCCAAACAAAAACATGCATTTCTTAAGTCTTTCAGTATATTATATGGACACGTTATGTCTACACTTTGTCTATATCTACAGTAACACTTCTTAGTGAGATGCGACACATACTTCAGTTTAGCTCAAATATAGAACTTGCACTAAGAAACATTAACCAATCCCAATCTTATTATCATCAGTTCACCAATGTCTGATGTCTGTTAAAAAATACAAGCAGCAAAGCACAACTTACATTTTATGCCTCTTGACCACTTCCCAGTACTTATAAGAATCCTTCCACCAAAAAACTTAGCAATAGAGCTCGACCAACATGGGGCTGATGCCAATACCGATATTGGGGGCTACAAAAAGCCGACCTCTAATATGTCTGTCGATATCTGATACTGACCAATAACTGGTATATAGGCTGATATATGAAATAAGAACATTGATCTACACAGCATATAATAATTGTATATTAGATCATGGTGGACATGTGGAATAAGAATTATGTCAATCTTTGTTTATCTTCCAAAGATAATTTACACAATTTTAAAACACCGTCTTATATCAGACTACAGGGCTGTCCCCCAGATGGTAGCATAGAGGTGCAGTGTCTCCCTGCCTCAATTGGAGTGTCTCCTTTCCTCTGGCCTTGTGCAAGTCAACTCTCGCGAGTGCCATCAGCTCATGATGTTTCAAGCATTTAAAAGGACATTTTCCACATGAAGTTTTCCAAGAACAATTTCAGTTGAGACCAAGCGTGAAGCATACATGAAGTGCCAGGGATGGTCCAGAGTAGTCTGGCATGGCCCGCCCCTTTGTACTTCTTTCAGTCGTACAAGGGTCTGGGAACGCTGGGAACGGGAGAGGTTTAGTTCGGTAGTTGAGTTGACTCCTCCCACCCAATAATAGCTTTACATTAGAGCATTCCCAGACTCTAATGTACGACTGAAAGAAGTACAAAGGGGCGGGCCATGCCAGGCTAGACGGCTCCCTGGATAGGCCCATATTTAATTTGAAGGTGTACTGGTCAAACAGTGGATAAAAATGTTATGTGTGTTTCAGCTGGATATATTTATACAGGTTAATGGAGATGGATATCATGATGACATTAGAAAAAATAGCTAAATAATAATAATAATAATAATAATAAGATGATGGAAGTTTTGTCCAATCAGAGGTGGTTTCAGGCAGGTAGGCAGATTAAAGACATGATTGATTGACAGCTGTATGTGCCTATCACCAACCAGAGTCAAACACAACTCTACGTTTAATATTTAGTCATTTTTATATTTTACTGACAGGAGAGAGCTGCAGAGGGAAGGTGTGTATTTAAGAACCCAGTTGGTTTTTTTTCTCCTGTTTTTGACTCCTGCAGTTTTAAGTTCGTGATGTGAATTGTAATTTGCCAAATATCGACTGCTCGAATAAAGTCATATCAAAATTTGACAGCATAAGAGGAAAAAGTTGTCCACAAGCTTTCCAGTCAGTAGGATATAGCCATTCAGAGGTTTGTTTGTTTTCAGCATGGTGTAAATTACTGGTATATCAAATAAGTGACAAAACAAAACAAGATAGTTCTCAGTTATTTATTGTTTAAATGGATTCCAGCTGATACAACAGTGAATAATTCAAAGTCATTTTGCCCTGAACACTGTATGTCATATATTCTGCCCTTTTTGCTGCTACTTAATCCTCACTATGCTTTCTTGATGTGAGTATTGTATGTAAAGCTGTTTGCCTGAAGTTGCCATAAATTGAAGCTGAAAACTTTGATTATGTTATTATGCAGGCAGCATGCAATTTTCTAAGGCGGATTTCCTGGGAGTGTTGTTGTTGCCATGCACTCCCATCGAGGGGAAAAATAAGACCGCTTTAAACATGTCTTTTCTCCCAGCTGCAGCTGAAATTGCCTTATTCACAGTGTTTAATTTATAAGATGGTTTTTCTAATGGATTCTATTTATTTATGCATACAAAATAATAATTAAATGCTACATTCATTCAATTGATGTTACAGATGTGCAAGAGATACTGTTACATATATACTGAGTGGAGGGTGATGCCAAAAAACAAATTTGCCAGATAGTTATTGGAGTGAAGTGTACACATTAAGGAGCTATATATAAACACAAAGCAAGATATTTACACTTTAATCATGTATTAAGTAGCAGAGGACATTAGAAGAGGATGGGTGAAAAGCTTAAAGGTGTTTTATGTAGTATTGAATCAACACTACAGTATTACTCACTGAATAAAGTATAATGCTCACACACATTGTCCACATGCATCTGTATTATGGTATCATTAAGTTTCCTTTGTGTCATTTGTAAAGAGATACCCAATTCCTGATTTCTATCTTAAAGACGTAGGGAAATCAAATTCATATTTCAAATCATTTTGACTTAAAGCGAAACTCCGGAGTAGATTCAACCTAATGCCATTTGAACCGTGACACCCCTCCAGCTCTACATGCGAAGTG
>JAPTYR010000015.1:32212011-32223064 GCA_029814505.1 Siphamia roseigaster | reverse complement strand
AAGAGGAAGACAAGTAGTAACAAGCCATCAAACAAAACAGAGTAACTTGCATTTAAGTGTAGCAAAGTAAAAGAGTGGTATAAAGCCTGACAAGACACGAGGAAGCTGTGACTGAAAATTTGGATTTAAAAAAAGAAAAAAACAAAAAAAACAAAAAAAAAGAACAGAAAAGTATATATATATTGAATTAAAGATAAAGACACAAAAATAATGACTTCATTTACGATTTCTGTGAATAAATGTTGAAAATTTCAATATATTTATATAGAATCTTGAGGAAATGTTAACCATAGTTATGAGAACAAAAAAATTATTTTAAACACTCAAACTAGTGATCTTTTTCCCGTGCTGTATGCATATTTTATAGCTACAAATCAAATACTCTGTTAGCTTATTTGTATTGTACTGATGTTCCTCTTGGTCATGTCTCCCTCAAAAAAGACATTTTATCACAAAGGACTTCCTGGTTAAATAAAAACAGATTTAAAGATTTTTTTTTTAGAAGCACAAATAATAACATGAATTTTTTTCTGGACATTAATTTGAAGTACACTAGTCACATCTCTGGTCAGGTTTCTTAACAAGTCTGCACAAGGGACACAAAAATTATTCATTACTGCATATTTTAAATATTGTAGTTATAATAATGAACTAATTCTGTAGTTCTGGCAATGTATGCTGTATAACTGGTCTGAAATAAGATATCTTCTGTTATTTCTGGCCAACTTTAATCACACATTCCATTCCATTCCTGTCCGTCTGTCATCTTGTCGTGCCCCAGACAGGACGGGAATGAGCCACCAGTTGAGCTTCGAATCCGACCACACAATCGCGAACACCAACAGAATACAGCAGTGGGTAAACAAGACAATACGTAGAGACCTCGTCCAACAGCTGTGGGAGTCACTGACTGTCTTTCTGTCAGTGCCATAGATTCAACAAACGTCTCTCTCTCTCTCTGCATATCTGTACAGTTACACAAAAGCACAACTCGAGTATGTGTGTGTGAGGTGATTACAGCATTCCACTGCTTTTTCTAGTCCATTCACACGCAAATCCAGGGTTAGTGACACTCCAGAGCAGTGAAATCACACAAACGCACAAAGAACACAGGCTGCTACACACAGAGAGCATGGGAAAGTGTCTGACCACTACAAGAGGGAAGGGAGGGGTTTATCCAGTTGGATCGTGAACCTCTCCCAACAGCCGCACATTAAAATACTAAGAGGAAAGTAGCAACAACCACAGCTTAGGCTCCATGTAGAAACTCCCACACTCTCTGAGATGAGCATAGATTTGCATTCATCAGTCAAGTCAAACACAATATTTGGGATTCTGACTAAGATTAAAAACTCTTTGTTTTCCTTTCGTTAACTGAGTAGTCTTTCACCCTGTAGACCACCCCCATCGAACTCTCTGGTATCAGTGTGGTTTGGTTTTTATTTATTTAGCTTGCAGTTTCCTCCCATGGTGCCAGTGTTTCCATAAATTACTTGCACTGTATATGTTGCATGTGTTTTCTATTAACACTATTTTGGTGCGATTTATTGTGTTTATGGTTTTTAATTCCCTTATAATTACTGTTCTTATCCTCCACTTAAGATTTTGTTCTCATCTCCATTTCTGTTTTGCTTTTTTAACAATAGTAATTTTTCTTGGTCTTTGCTGCTTTAAAAGTGTAAATTTCCCCTGTGCTGGACTCGTAAAACACCATCATACCCTACCTCATAGCCAGACCCATCTCCATAATTTTTAATCAAAGTTGTAATAGTGGAGATAAGTTCAGCACTGTCCACTATTATTTTGGAGTAGATGTAAAAGTACTCTGGGCTTTTTGGCTAGTTTGTATTCTCCAACTGAACCACACTCAAGTTGTGTGCACAAAGTCCAGGACATGAAGTGACAGCGCCTTTGCAAAGTCGTATAAGGAAAAAGAGTCGTTTTGGTCAAACGTGCACAAGGAAGCACACCGTGTTATTAAAGTGATAAAATATCTGCCAAAGAAAACCCCACATCTCTGTCAAAACCTGCCTTTTTGAGTGTATAGTTGCAGCTCAAAGGTTGTTTTATTCAGGTAGCAAAAGAGTAACTTGCAGATAGCGGAAGGAAGAAGAATGACAACCCTGACATTTTTTTTCCTAAAAGATTACATCCTGTGAGCCAGACTATTTCCTGGTTAAAGTTTGACCCCTCTTCATTTTTGACTGAATATAATCACATTTTCAGTCCACATTGCCAGTATGTCCCGGGGGAATCTATAAAATATATATATATTTTTTAAGTTGACTTGTGCTGAATTTCTCTCTCTTTTTTCAGGAGTTACTACCTTGCTGTCCAGTTTCTTCATTGTGACCAAGTCCAAAGATTTGAGTGAATGGCCTGAGGGGGAGATGAAGTACAGGCAGGCATGGACTCGTGAGTCATGGTAGTTGTGAAGAGAGCGTTTGATCTTTAACTCCTCCTGCAGATAACTCTCAAACTGCCTGTCGATGTAGTCCACCACTGGCTGGTAGCTGTAAAACACAAATGCATGCAGCACTGATCAAACATTTTGGTGGTAAACAGTACGAGCAAGCACATAAACATTTTAACCGTCATTAGGAGCAAGACTTTGCATAAAATATTTATTCAGGCACTCATTCTTTATCTCTGAAACTTTTTCTTCAATGGGAGTCATGTTCGTACCTCTCCTGTTTGTTCATTTGGTCTCCAAACCCAACAGTGTTGACCACAGTGAGGCGAAGTCGGACATTACTCTCCTGCAGGTCATAGGTTTGAGCTCGCAGCTTTACCTGGGGCTCAAAGTGGGATGATTCAAAGTTCTCAAAGTTGGTGTTGAATAGAGTGTCCATCAGAGTTGACTTGCCAATACCCGTCTCACCTGCAGTTAGAAAAATACCGGATTCAATTATAGATATTAAACTTCATCACCGAGATCCGATAGTCGACTGATAAGAATTGCAGACTGAGCCCAAATACTACTGCCAGAAAGTATGAACCAGCTTGACAAATGTGTTTGTTCAAATATTCCAGTAAACACAAATATATTCATAAATATGCTCATATTTATTCATGTATATGTGAGAACATACCGATGCACAGAATATTGAAGCAGAAGCCTTGGCAGATGGACTTGTTGACAAGCTGATCTGGAAGGCTGTCAAAGCCCACATGGCCTGACAGGGACAGGGGCCGCGTACTCTTATCCTGGAGACGACATTACACAGAGATATTTTCAGGATGCCACAGCCGTTGCAGCTCAAGCATTTGGCAGTGGTTAGGATTTCTGGTTTAGCAAGTTTACAATGAGCTTACACACGTAATTATTAGTATCTGTATAAAGGAAAAATGCACATGTATACAGCCTAAACAAAAAAGTCTGAAAAAACATTATCTATTGATCAAAGTGGAAAGTTAGTCTGACAGCATGTAACATGTGTTCAAGTCTTTTAGGCTGAAAATATAAGATCTCCAAGTTAAAAAGGATTAAGAGGAGTAGGGTTGCACGATATGGGCAAAACGATAATATTGCAATATTTGTCGTTCACGTCAAGAAATGACAATTTTATCCACTAAGACAAATATCCCTTAACAATGTTAACATGAGCCAATTGTTTGTATGTTGACAATATAAATAAATAAATCTTATTTACAATGTAAGACAAAATACTGTACTAATACAATGAATTGACACAATTCTGTCTAAGAAGCTGATGATGCTGCAACCGTAGAACTTCAGACACTAACAGCCAAATATTTTGTCATTTTATTCCCATAGAACAATGTGTAAATGACATAAATGTATTTCATATTAACAAAAGTGTCAGAGTAACCACCATGTAAGAGCTTTAACTAAACACTATTCCATTGTTTTCCTGGTTTGGTAAAAACTGCAAATAAAAATAAATCTTTAAATGTCAGTGCTCAGGCTTTGCCTGTAGTTGTGCTCCGAAAATATTCCCATCTTTTCAACATTAATAACATGGAAACTTGCGTTCAACCAGCAGCAGTAGCAGTACTTCAGGTTGGTGTTTTTTTGCCATAAAAACTTGTATGTTAGAGTGTTAGAGAAAATTACTCAGGTTCCCCACGGTGTGTAAAACAGAAAGTTAATGGGGGGGATTATTGCACATCTTTGCAATATGAATATTGCACATGTTGTCTGTTATCACGATAATATTTTATTAGATATATTGTGCAGCCCTAGAGATGAGGTTTTAATCAAAAGATAGAGAATGTTTCTTACTGTTTAGGTGACTTTGTTATTGGAACTTATGTACTACGAAATACTGACTTTTGTCAAAAGAAAACATGTATAGCAATAATTATAATTTTGTTTTCTAAACACTGTACATATTTCCTGTTTTTTCTAATCGTAACTTTAGAACGACACTGAGAAACAAATATGTAGTTCTAAAAGGAGCATTTTGTTCACTTCAAATTTTCAGTAGCAGCTTTCACTGGAGTTACATTACACAATTCTGCCGATACTTGACAGTTTAAACAATACCATGCCTTATACACACAAAATAAAATTTCACTACTTCTCTCAAAAAGGAAAAAATACCATGGTGGGTAATAACAACATGGCTATCAAGTGCACCTTAAAATTTAAAGTCATATAATTCATAACTGCATGTGAGAGATCCAAAGCAGCAGGTCTCAGCTGATACCATTGCTAATTCATTTTCCTCATACTTTTGTAGTCCTCTTGCCTGCCCTGAATAAACTCCATCACAGGGAGTGTCACTAGTCCAGAGATGAGTAGAGTAATGGAGTAGATCACATTAATCATTTGAGGAAGTGTCCCTTATACATGCAGTTTTGTGAAATATAATCTCATTTGTGCCTCCATGAAGTGGAACCACAAATATCACGTGTTTCAACAACTATTTTCATGTCACATTACTTACATGGATGCATAGTTCCACTCAAATATGTACATAGTTATCTAATGAGGCAACACGCGAAACTAATAGTCTAAACTAACTCCCATTCGTGACAACATTTGACCGGAAATTGTGGCAATTTCCTTATAATAACTGAGACACATGGATATTTAACCCTGCGCCAAACCGCAATCATTGTAAAGTTTTGACTGACGCCTGCTAGCTGTATTAGCAACTTAGCTATATTCTGACAAGCTTAAGTTTCAAAAATGTTAACTGGAAGCACCACTTTCTACTACCCCGATTAGGAGTGGTGATATGAAAGGGCACGTTTCATACAATGAGAATTTTTCTTTTGTCAGGTTTTCATAGACAACTTAGAAGCTAAGTGAGCTAATTTAGTGATAGCATTGGACACTCCCTGCTCATCTGTCAAGAATAATATGTCACTAGCAAAGAGAGAAAATACGAACCGGCTGCCGAGCAACATCAGAGGAAGACATAATTTTATATTATTAAAATCCCGAGTGATTCGGAAATAACAAAACAAAACTAACTAAAACCGAACAACTTTTTGAGAGTCCGATCTGTACCGCCTCACTCAGTTTACCGTCGACAACTGGACAGAACGGACCATTCTAAACAACGGAGGGGTTGAATTAGTTTTTGGGTTGTTAATTAATATTATTCTGATACAAAAAAAAACACATTCGATGATTAAATGTGTGTTTATTTAATGAAGCTAATGCTTTTAATGAGTTTTCATACCCGGAAGTTGTTATCAACCGCCGAGGGACGATGTATATTTATTGTCATAATAAATCCCCCCTTTTTTGGTAAAGTGGTACAGTCCAGACAGTCAGACAAAAAGCTGCTTTACGTGCAGTACGGTGATGATTGTGGACCTGATTTAATGCATGAAATTAAAACAGTTTTGTGTGTTAGCAAAAATAAACGAGCACATCATATTAATTCGAGTCATTTTTTTCATATTTAGTGTACATTCTGATTTATTTAATTACTTTATTGCATTTATATCTTTATTATCAACGTTGTTTTTCATCAAAATCATTCATTATATTTACATCAGATTTTAAAATACTTCTTTGACTTTTTTTGTCGCTTCATAAAACACTTACACTTAACAATGACCTGAAATCTATAAACATGTCTTTTATTTTAACGATATATCCTACTTCTAAGGTATGAAAGTAGAGTTTACAAAGTTTACATGAATGCGACATGACTTTTAGTGTATTGGCGTTGTACTGTCGGTAGTGCGCCCCCTAGCGGCCAGAGCTCCGCACTGCAGTTTCTCATGGATGAGAGGAGGAGGCCGGAGGAGGACGATGCTGTCATGTTGTCACCGACATCAGGCAATGACAGGAAGGTGAAAGTGGAGTGATTGTGAAATATTTTCGTGCAAACTCAGTGAGTGGCGTGTATAGAGGCCGGTCAGGATGACCTCTCAGCGCGCGGAGCGAGCCGTGTTGGAGTTCCTGATGGAGAGAGGAGGGAGGGTCCAACAGATGGAGCTGATGGAGCATTTCCGAGCAATTTCGGGACAAAATGACTCATTGGAGGAAGGGGTGGACAGCGAGACACTCAACCGCGTCGTGAACACCGTAGGCTTCGTCGAGGTGGAGGACGGTGTGAAATTCGTGTGTTTAAACGCGGAGTCAGTGATGCGTGTGGACGCGGACGACCACGGTCACGGGGAGTGTAACGGGAACATCCAGGACACACTGGAAGACTATGTCAACGGCAACCCTGACAACGGACAGCAAACAGGTGAGGAGGCCCTGACCACTGTTTATTTCACATTTCCATTATTACATGTGTCCATGCCTTAATTTATTTGGACATATATAGACAACTGTGCATGTGCAGGCATTGTCTACTTATTGTTTTGTTTTGTTTTTATTATTATTGTTGATTATTGACATGGAAAAGCTTGACTTTAATGCTAAATCAGTGCATTGACATTATTGGTGGATAAGTATTATTATACAAGCTGTGTTTTTAAAAATGTGTGGTCTTTTGCTACTGCAGAGGCTTCTTTAAGCAAGGCCATACTGTTTTCTTTTTTGATATGTAAGATATATATATATAAAAAAAACACCCATCAGACACATCTGAGGACACAATTAACTTTTTTATGTAGTAGAAATGGGATAGGCATGTAGTTCTTTCCTGTGAAGATACAAATTCACAATGCTTCTTTTTCTGAACTATGAGACAAAAAAGTACCATTTACCTGGATAAACAGAATATTGAGCTTTTTAATCCTTATGTATGAACTATTTTTCATTTCATTTCTTTATTTCATTCATTTTAAAAATAAAAATAAAACAAATATTATAAAACAAATACAAACATTCTCCAATACAGAATGAAAGGGAGCAGAAAGAAGACAAGTCTTATATTATCTGCCCCATTTATCCCCCCCAAAAAATCAATTTACAAGAAAACAACAGATATATATGTATGTGTCATAAAATAAAATAGCTGCCAGCCAATACAGACAGTCCATACCACATTTGATCTGGAAATTACAATCAAGTTAATACTATTTACGACAAAAATGACAATGGTTTAACAATTAAACAAAACCACCACATTTCATGATATTTCTTTAACATATTGGCTTTAATTATTCTTTTAAATATGACGTTTGACTTGGATTCTTTAGTTTCTTTGTTCAGATTAAAATAAATTTGACTGTTAGAATAACTATAAAAGAATTGAAGCACTTTGACACTGCATTTTTAACACTGGTCAATTTACTGTATATCCTATGAGGTTAACGTTATGTCAAAACTGAACAAAGAAGTAAGTTTAAAACACTGGCCATAGCCTTGGATCTCTACACTTTGTCAGCACAACAGTGTCAGTTCCATTGATCAGTCACATTGTTGAATGTGCACATTAGAAAGTCTGTTGTGGTATTAAAAGGAAGATAAGTAATGTTGCTATTCCAAGCCATCAACAGCAGGAGGAAATGGTGCACCAGAACAGTTCCATGGCTACTGAAGCCACTAACAAATCAGCACTATTCATAACTTTTACTTCAGCTCAGAGATATATTGAGGACGCCACCTCATTTACAATATAACTGAGACAAGACAAAACATTTGAAACACACAATGGACATATCAGAAATACTGACAAGTGAAAATGACAAAGCGAAATTAAAAACAGAGGAGTCGACTTAAAAACAGGAGCAGCTGGAGGTAAAATAAAATGGAATTATAGATTTAAAACACAAAGTATTTGAAACATACAATGCCATATCAGAAGTACCAAGGAGTAAAAATGATAAAGATGAACCAAAAACAAAGACATTAACTTAGAAACAGGAGCAGCTGGAGGGAAAATGAGAAGTGATTAAGGATTTAAATGGTCCCAATAATAAAAGTGTGGTAAGTTTCAGATGGATTTGGAAAGTGTTCCAGGTTTCAGCTGCATAGTAAGAAAAACTGGACTTTCCAAATTCAGTACACACTGAAGGAACCTACAGTGGGAGCCAGTCCTTTGACTGAATGTGATACTGACTTGCCTTAAAAGGTACAAAAAAAAACTTTTACAAGATGGTAAAAGACTAGTAAAAGGTTTTAAAAACAAATAAAACCCAATGTCTATCACCTGTTGGATAGAAAGGCCATTCAACTGTAGAATAAAGGTCACAATGAAGAGTGTTATAGCTGTCATTTGTAATAAATCTTAGGGCTGAATGATAAACAGTGACATGGGAATGTAGGGTTGTAGCCAGTTTAAATCCCGGGACCAGCAGAGAATTGTTGGCCAATGTGCCCTAGAGCAAGGCATTTAACCCCCATTTCTTCCCCAGGCACCTGATTTGGTGAGCCCACTGCTCCTAGTATACAGTGTGTGATGCATGATCTAGTAATGGGTTAAAGACAGAAGACAAATTTCAGTGTGGTGTATATTTATGTGTGAACCTGACAAAATAAAGATTTTTCTTCTTCTTGTATGGAACCATAGAATGTATCACTCACTCAATAAAGAATGACGCTTTTTGTTTAATGCTATGTACATCTTACTATGGTAATATCTAGTTTTCTCCTTCAAATAAAAACTCATAGTTGGTTATTTTAACTGCAAATCAACATAACAGTGTCTTAGAATCGGTACGAGTCAGCTGATAGTTTACATTAAAGCTCTTAGCTCAGCTTTGTTTTTAGGCAGAAAAAAACATCAGATATTTCAAAATACATTATTAGAATTAACCTTATTCAGTATTTTTCAATATTTGTTAAACTACACATAGCTCCATTATAATTATTAAATCCCTACAATATAAAACAACACATAAAACTGTGTTTCTTTCTTAAAATCTGACAATGTCAGGGTGTCGTTGGAGATCAGAGGTTGTTCTTCCTTGTAATAAAAAGACTTTAAAGGAGTCATATTTTACTAAACTCACTTTTATTAATATTTGGTATACTTATTTGTGTATTTGGACCCTAATCGTTTAAAAAGTTTGAATTTGAACCCTCCAGGTGTCATTTATAATTTTTATTCTGGTGTCTAACTTAGTTAGTGTATCTGAACACTTCTCTGTATATTGGTGTATCTATACATTTCTCTTCTGTAGGCTATATGGACAGACGATATCTGTTGATTTTCTGTATACAGGTTAAACCTCTTTCTCCATAAATGTATACATCTGTACATTCTACACACTGGACAGCATATTCCATATTTGACATTTTGTACATACTCCCCTACATCCTATATTATATTCTATCCTCTTATTTCCATTATTCTGTCCTTTAAGTGTTCTTAACTCTATATAAAATCCAAGGTTCGCAAATTGGTTTTGTCCAAACGGAATTGCAGTAGTTTTGTAGCCTATTGATTGACCGTATTACACATGCCTGAAGCAAATTGGGTAGGTGGGTAGATTGGGTAGACACAAGGCAGCACAGCCAACAACCTGGAGGGGGTGGGCCGTGAAGTGGCTCATATCCATTTAAAGGGCCAGCGCTTAAAATCACTTTTCTTGTGTCATTACTCAGAAATAGATTTGAAGATGGACCTGTGGAGTTGAATCAAGGTTCAAGGTTCTTTATTTTGTTATTCCTTCCGTACAAGTACGAAAAAAATAAAATATTGGACCTAATACCTGTAGTTAATGAAGTATTCAGACCCAAGCATAGTGTAAGAGCCATTTATGCATATTGTCATTTAGTTGCACTGTTGGCTTCCCACCACCTGGGGGCACTCCCTGCTCCTATCGGGGCCTATATAATCAGATCAGGTGGTGGCCGATGGTAGAAGCCAACAGTTTTAGACCGCCTTTAAAACGTAAATGTCGTGTCTAAATGTGGCAATCACTTCATGGTGTAATTAATTGACCTTGTTTACATTGGTAAGCAGATAAATATTATTTGTAAATGTAAAAGGAATGGACTTGAATAAGAATAAATGAACATGATTGTAACCGTATTAAATAGAGTGGACACATTATTAGTAACAGGCGTCAAAAGAAGTCACCATCAGCAACCAGGTGCCCTCACTACACATAGCATTTACAGTTGTCCCTCACTATAACACAGTTCACCATTTGTGTCCTCTTTCTTTTGCAAATTTATTTTTTTAAAGTGCAATTTTTAATGCTTTTTTTTGTTGTTGCTTTGTTTTACAGAGTATGAGCGCACATTGTGTTGGCGTCCTGATTGGCTAAGGGACTGTAGACCATTGTCAATCACTCTCCTCCGTGTCATGACCTTTGCACAGTACAGAATGGATTCCACTTTACCAAATTTACATAAATGTTTGATCGCTAGCATATGTATGCTGTATGTTTGCAAGTTTTCTCCCCAACAAAATCCATAATATCAAAGAAATGTTCTCTACCAACAAAAGCACCTGTCACCGGCACCCAAAAGGCAGAACCATCGCATAAAAAGTTAGACTTCTGGACATGGTGAAGAAAGGTAGAAGTTAAACAATGTGTGGTGAGGGGTTTTACAGCCTTAAAACATATATAACTAGAAAAAAAAGCACTTGGAAAGCACAGACCACCGCCAAGCAGCTCAGTTCCCTCCATCTTGGGGTTTCCACCTAAAATAACAGTCCTACAATTATTTTGTCTATATCTTTAGATTCCTTGACCATGAAAATGTACCTCTAGCAAG
>JAPTYR010000015.1:31573757-31584119 GCA_029814505.1 Siphamia roseigaster | reverse complement strand
AACGAACCGGACTTTCTGGGCAAAAGAACTAGAGTTCGATTAAAGCGGACTAACCAGTGCTAGTGTGAATGCACCAACAACCTCATGTCTGATGTGGTCTACAGGGTCTGTAAGGTCCACCTCTGCAAGAACAGTGAGCGGAGCTGCTTTGTTAGTACCTTGAAGTAATGGTACTAATGTAAGGAATGATGCTCAAAGGGATAAGGGTTGTTGGAATGTTCTGAAAGTGGTGTTCTAGTGTTGTAAAATGCATGATCCTTTCATCTTAAAAGGTTGTTAATTTAGTTAAGTTTTAATTTCTGTTTTCTCTTTTATTTTTTTCTCATATGTTTTATATTTACTCCTTAGATTTTTTTGCGACATACATTCTGGGTAAAGAACAAAATATAGCAACTTTGTGAACCCTGACTGTCTATATTTTGAAAATTTTCACATAAGTAAAAAAAAAAAAGTTATTATGCCCTCTAATAACACACTAAGGTTGAAGTCTATAATTTGAGAGTATTTCCATGAGTACCTTATAAAGGGTTAATGTTTGCAATCCCACTTGGTAGCACATTCAATTAACATTAACTCAATTACAGTGTGAGAACCCCAAAATGATTCAGTTACCACTAAACCAGTCAGATTACATTATATTAAGTAATTATTAAATTGCTCTGATGCTGTTTCAACACAGATGATCACAAACAGAAGCCCCCTTTTTTTTGTCAGCACATCATAGGTCAGCTCTCCGCTATCCCCTGCACTGCACGGCTGAATGAACGAGATGCAGGAAGTGAATCAGTGTGGGGTGACGACAACAGTCTCTGGTGGAGTTTAGTGATACCGGTGTCTGAAATACCTCAGCCTGAGTCAAAAGGTTGTGTTGGGATTTCCCACTTGGACAAATAAAACAAGTCATCACAAGGAACAACATTGACTGATCTGCTTGGCTGCTTCAACCCTGATGAGAGACACTGCTGTGAAAATGTATAGGCGTGATGTTCTGTGATCTGATGAAATAAGATCTATATACAGCATCTACTTTTTCAACCTATAAAACCAGCCGATACATACGGTTGAGTGTGATTTCCAAAAGAAGCTTTCTTACTACCAATACTTTGCCCTTGCTCTGAGCAGGATTTTTCCCTTTGAAGAGAGGAGAAGAAGAGAAGTGAAGTCTGCTTGGTTGAAGAAGCCCTAGGGGGGGTGGTAACTGTCATTTATATTTACAGCCTTCCCAGACACCTCGGGGGCTGTTATCCAGGTGGCCTCTGTTGAAGCTCTCAGAAGCACTCACACCTTTTTCGCAACTCGGAGTATCAATAGACACTGCCTGACTTTGATTCAGCCACATAGAGGTTGTGAGTCATGTGCTTTTGACTGTTAAAACGGGTTGGGTTGACGCTGGAACTTGAATGCCCTCGGGGATAAAGCATTACTACACTTCTGAAACTTTATTAGACCAGAGAGGACTGTCTGCCACAGGTTTAAACTCTCAGAAACTGAGGCAGACAAAGGTGAAAATACCTTTTACTCCCAAACTGCAGCCCTTCTTCCTGCATTTATGAGGAGTTTTCTTGAAAATTTATGGCCAATATACTCGCGTCTTTGGTTTAATAGTGTCCTCTACTGTACAAAACAGTGGACATACTTGGATGTAATAGTCTGTAATAATTGTATCCATGTTTTCATTTGACTCCGACGGCAGTGTGAGGACATAAGTCAATTACAGTTGCTGAGATTCAAGACTAGACATGTGGTTCTCAGAGTCTGTACCTTAAAACTGTTGACAGCTTAAGGATCATTTAACACCAAACATTTCAGGATGCCACACAATGCATTCAGTTTGCTCATGCTTAAGAAAAAAAAACGCTTCTGTCAATAAGTAACTACTTCAAATCCAGGCCAGATGTGTCTTTAGAAATGTCACTATGCCCTGCTGATAAGAAGAGAAGAGATGACAGATATTTTGTATTTTGGTTTGCAGCAATCCTTTTTTTCAAAGTCAAACCCTTCAAACAGTCTAATCCTGTCCTGAATGAGTGCTGGATTATTGTATAACCCCCTTCATTGATACGCAGCGACACATGCAACTCAGTTGGAGGGAGGAGAGAGAGACAAGACTTCACTTAAGCAGAAGTGAATAAAATATACAAAGACTTATTTAGTCCGGTATATAAGCAGTTACAGATATAAAAACAATTAATTCTCAAAAGTGATCTAAAATGCAGTTAGCACTTTGTTCATTTGATTAAAACTAAACCCCTTCAGATGCTTTTTTTTTTTTTACAACTTTAATATTTCATCTTAATTAATATTTACTAAAGCACCTTCTTATATAATTGTGGACATTTCAAATGGAATTTTCTTCTCGGGCCACATATATTTTTTCCAGTTAAAACATAAAAGCAGAGATTAAAATATTGATAGTTTCTAAGGGATAAATTGCTTTGCTTTGTGACATAAAAGTACAGAATTATTGAATGAAAACCCATTTGATTTTACACAATAAACTGAATAATTCTGAAAAGACACACATACATGACTTTGTAGTCTTCATAATTAGCTGATAGGTCACAGACAAGCCTTTTGTGTCTTTTTTTTTTTTTTTGCTGTTTGTTGCTTTTGATGCAGCCACAGAGGACAGACATAAATATCCCATTGTTTCATTATGAACCTTTCAAACAGGAGTAGACAAACCATTATTCCTGTATCCTGTAGTTGACAGAAATGTAACACTGTAAATGATTTTTAGAGTAACAAATACAGCAAGCATTGCGTGTGTTTATATAATATGAGCGGATCTGATCTTTTCATCATATAAACAATGTTCTCCCCGTTAATTTTTTAAAAGATCTTTTGTATTTACACATTGTCAAACCTCGGCTCTGACACACTGTGCAACACAATTTTTTTTACACTGATTAAAATGTCTGGGTGCTTCCTATGTGTGTATATCAGCATGTATGAGTGTTATGACTGAAAAACAACAACATTCAGAATGGAAAACCACACAACTCTGGCTTTAAAAAAAAAAAACATTTAAAACTAGAACGTTTTATTAATTTTCTATAAAATCTCAAGTTTTAGAAATATATACAAACGTTCCCTTGTGCTATAAAAACAGCAAAGAAAAATGGAAAAACTCAACTGCACGTACAAATAACTTTTCAATAATGAGTGCTTGATTAATTTATGGCATGGATTTGCCTCACAATGGGCAGTTCATAAGGTCTTCAGCGCTTTCAACAGCTGCTTTCACTCCAGTTCAAACATATATGACACTGCCTCAATTTCCATTAAAAAGCCCCCAAACACAGCACTCATCTCTCTGACCAATTGCTTTTATTGTCTGTGGGGTCCTTTCATTGTCTGTAATCTGTCACTAACAGTACAAGTGTCTTTTTTTTTTGCCTGTAAGGAAAACATCTATTGCACATTATTCAAGTAACCCCATAGCACATCCAAATGGTTTAGTCCACTCTTTTTGTCTTGAGAACAATAAGAGTTTTTTTTTCTTCTCTCTACCAAGTCCCTCAACAGGATAAGTGAATCCAGGAGTAGCAGATTTTTTTTTCTCAAACAAAGGCAACTCTTGTTGCTCGAGATGGCTCAAGATACAAAAAAACAAAAACAAAAAACCCCATGCTGCATTATCTTGAATGCAGTTTGCATAAATAAAACGTGAACCTTATTTTTGTTTTCATGGTACTCTGATTAAAAAGTCTTGTTTAGGTTAAGAGCTTTACAAGTATATTTGGGTTCGTACAGACAGAGCCAGCTTATACACATGTGGGAGGTGGCCGTGTAGGCTCATACTTAGTACTGTGCCCTTTGAGAGATGGGTGAGGTTTGATGTAAGGCCTGCTGCTGGTGAACACACTGGCAGCCTTCCTCCGTGTCCTCTTCTTTAGCTTCCTGCTGAACACATTCTGCCATGACTGCAGTGTCTTTGACGTCCAGATCCACATGCCACTAGTGATGCCCACCACCAGCAGCATGAAAATCTTCACCATGAAGATCTCAACAGCGGGGATGGATGTCTTCATAATGCACTCGTCAGACTCCGGCCCGCTGCTGTCCACACATTTCTGCTCCTTCGCCAGGATGCGCCAGTAGTCCATGTTGAGTCGTTCGTAGAAGTAGCAGGCAATGACGCAGGTGGCGGGGACGGTGTAGAGCACGGAGAAGACCCCGATGCGTACCATTAACTTCTCAAGCTTGTCTGTATTCTCTCCCTCTGTCTTCATAATCTTACGAATATGGAATAGGGCTACAAAACCAGATAGCAGGAATGAAGTGCCAATAATCAGGTAGCAGGAAAGGGGAATGAGCACAAAGCCAGTGAGGGCTTTGACATCCATGCTGCCTACATAGCAGACGCCTGTGAGCTCATCCCCAGCTACCTTCCTCATCACCAGTATCATGATAGTCTTCACGGCCGGTATAGCCCACGCTGCCAGGTGAAAGTAGCTACTGTTGGCCTCAATTGCCTCATGACCCCACTTCTTCCCAGCTGCAAGGAACCATGTGAGGGTCAGGATAACCCACCAGAGGGAGCTGGCCATGCCAAAGTAATACAGGATGAGGAACACAATAGTGCAGCCGGTGCTCTCTAGACCCTCCTGGATGATATACTGGACGCCATTGTCTCTATCACAGGCAATTCGATCAGCTCCGACAAAAAGTCGGATGAGGTAGCCCACAGAGTAAACACAGTAGGACATAGACAGGAAGATGATCGGTCTCTCTGGGTATTTGAAACGCTGTGGGTCTATGAGGAAAGTGAGCACAGTGAAGGCGCTGGAGACAAAGCACAGGATGGACCAGATGGCTATCCACACCAGAGAGAACTGTTTGTCTCCCTGACTCCAATATACATCCACTTTGGAGTAGCATTTAGGGGCACATGATTCGCTCTTCTCGACATAGTGGAATTTGCCAGGATTGCTGCACGTCTGTTTGCTGCTGCTGTCCTTTAAGTGCATATCCTGCCCACTCAGAGGCCGCTGTGGCCTGAAATCTGGAGGCTGGGTGTGAGAGACTTTGGGAGGCTCATCAGAGCCGTTGTTGGGCGCCTCCATGCAGAGGTTGTTGGGGTCATTTTTGGTCGGCAGCCGGGAGCAGTCCAGAGAGTCAGGCCATGGGAAGTTAAACTGTTCTAATATGGGCGAGCATTTGAACTTGACCTGCTCACACATAACTCTACACGCAGGGATGGGGTTTGACACTTGTTCTGTGCACATGGGAGCATACAGTGAGCACAGGAAAAATTTAAGGTGACTGTGACATCCAAACTGTATCAGAGTTGCAAACTCCTGCAGCTTTATCGCTGCTTCTTTTTGGTCATCGTGGCCCATAAGATTAGGCATGCGAGTCATGTTGTAGCCAATGTCTTTACACTGGGGGATTGTGATGTGTTGACATTTCCCTTCTCCTGACCAGTCTGAATCTATTGAGCTGATAGCTGAACCCCCTCTGCTCCACATCACCAGCAGCACAGAAATGAGGCTCAGTTTAGCAGCTGGACACATTCTCTCCTCTTGAGTTAAATAAAGGTTAGACTAAATGATCACAAACACAATGAACAAGTTTGTGTAGACTCATTCAAAAGTAGCCTGCAGTGGGAACAGGCTGGGTCTGTGCATATGGTCAATGTGGGGAAACTTACACAACTATCTCTTACAGGACCATCGTGTCTCCGTTTGCGTTTGGATAGTTTAAAAACAGAAATCCCGCGATGGTCCGGAAAGGTTTTCTCGTTGGAAGTGCATCTCATTCAGGTCCATGCTTTCTACTGCTCACTTTGAGGCAGAAAGAGTCGGATCTACTTCAGTGTCCTGCACCGTGCACATCAGCCCATGTGAGAAAACTGCTTCTGGGATGTATGCGCTCCGATTTGTCCCCCACTTGCGTCCAGACCACAGATTTGTCCGTCCTCACGTTTCATGTCACTTTTCCGAAAGTGTAAAAAAAAAAAAAAAAAAAAGCCAATGTGCGCACAGTCCTGGCGCGTTCAAGTTGCGCGGAGAGAAGAACCAAAAGCTTTGTCTTCCTGTCCTGTTTTCCGCTGTAGAGATGGTTGTTTACAAGCAGTTACTCAGCCATTGGAATAAAATCAAACGCATATACATCCGCAGTGGCAGCAGTAGATGTGTCCCAGTGGTGTGGGATCATGCTCCTCCCGTGGGCAGCAGTGGATGCGTTTGGTGGCTGCGCTCCTTAGTCTGAGCTGGTCGGAGCCTCAGTCCCGGTCTAACCTGCCAAAAGATCCGCCTTCAAAGACAGCTACTTTGCATAAGAAAGATGACACTGACACGCGGATTATTTTCAAATCGTGCGGAACAGCTTGTTCATTACAGCGTTTTCAAAGGCTCACAGCAAACTTCCTTCTCTGTTTGTTTGCGCTAAATCACAAACTTTGACCATACAACAAGAGGAGATGCATTTTATGAGAACCACAAATGTTGCGCAATATGGCACACATACGCACCAAGATCAGATAACAATAAGGTCTTTACATAGACAGTGAATGACTGCAGGGTGTGCTTACCACCATTATTTATTTCCTTTTGGAATTAAAGTTAATTAATTTTATCTTTGCAATAAGCAAAACAATTAAAACAATGAGTTAAAAAAAAAACAAACAAAACGGAAAACACTTTTTTGGGGGTCAGATTTCACCTGTTTTTATGCCTTTTGGACACTTACAAGTTTTGTATCTTTTTCACATAAACTAAAATGGTCATAAACACTTTACAGAAGAGTATACCAGATATTAGCATCTGAAAACTAATTTCACATTATCCCTAATGCTCACTGAGTCCTGTTCCAACATGTTTGGGCTTCAAAACAGAGCTGAAGCTGTTCTGCAGACATTCAGCAGCTCCATTGACATTTCTTTGTCAAAGTCAGTGGAATCACCTACAGTGATTTAGTAGAGAATCTGAAACATGGCCAGACCCTTCAATATCATGCCAAATGGCGATAAGTTCAAGATAAGAAGGATTACATGCATGAATGGTGTTTTAGTGAGGATTTCCACATTTTGGAAAACCGTATTTGTATCTACACAGATATGGAATTGAGACAGACATGCTTGTTTGAATAAAAGATGAAAGTAATGACATTTTTAGTTCAGCTGAATACACTTTATTTAGTACCCAAATTCACTTAAATCCCAAAGAATACAGTTGCGGAGGTAAAGAATATTAGACTATTAAAATCATTAAAAGTATTATGCAATCAAGTACTAACTCCTGTGTGTATCATGTGACTCAAAAAGACAGAAAAGAAAACATGGAATGCCAAAAAGCACTGTTTTTGTCAATACAATGCCATAGATATTGATGTAAGAACTGAAATGATTTTGGTTATAATCACAAAAACATGGAAAAATTACTTGATATCAGCTCTGAAATTAAACTCTTATCAGCTTTTTTTTGTTTTTAATCGTTATATGTGTCCTAAGAAATGTACCTTTAGTTGTACCGGGCAATAAAATGAACAAGAACTTGAAGAAAACAAGTGTGGTCTAATATTTTTTCCTGCAACTGTATGTTATGAGATGCAACAATTATAAGATAGTAGCCAGTATATATGTGAAACAAACAGTGGTAACAACTTCTGTTACATTTTATCGGCTGTTTTCAGTCCACCAGAGGAAACACTGTATCAAGAAAACAAGTGTAAGGATGCTTATAAAACATTTTTCTTTATAATGCTTATGAAAAAAAAAAAGAAGAAGAAGAAGAAGCACTGGATCTTTATGTTCTGCCAAGATGCATTGAAAGTCACCAAGACCTTGGAATCATCTTGTGTATTTTTCAAATATATAAATAATCCATAAAATGACTTAAACCTTTTCCTTTTTGTTGATATTTTTCTATTACTCAGATGAATAATCTGTATATCAGTTACCCAGATGATTTAAATACTGTATGACTGAGGAATAAACTGATGCATGTATTTGATATAGTGAATACTTTGTGGAATTCCTGAATATAATCTTGATAATGAAATGAAGATTGTTTCTAAAGGCGTCTTTCAAGCTAAAAAAAAAAAATTCCATTTGCTTTCTGTAATATGTTAATTGATAAGATATTTCTCCAGTCATATACTTTTTGCAGTAGGACAGTATATACATATAAATAATCTTTTTTGTGTTTTTTAAGTTCATTTAGATGGATAAAATTGATTGAAAATTTAAAATGCCGCTGAACAAAACTGACCAAAGTTAAGGTTGACTTTTTTGGCCTTATCACCCAACTCTATGAATTTATCTACCTTCTATGTGTGAACTGGTTCTCAATTGACCTACCTGGTAAAATAAAAATAAATAAATAAATGGCTTATTCTATCCAACAATGATATTCATGCGCTCACATGCTCATCATTTTGTGCACATTATTTTCTGGCATTAAAAAAAAATTCACAGCAGTTTCCAAAGTTCTGTTTTTGTATTGGGAATGTTATTTAAAAAGAATGTGGTGTGTTGTAAGTTTAAGTAAAATATTTCTAATCATAGACATTTTATTCATCAAAAATTAACCCTTTATTTTGACATCTATATTCAGTTATTCCTAAATTTGATCTGACGTGACTGTGAATCTGGCATACTTTCTCTTTAAATCTTATTAAAATTAAGATTCATTGTCGGTCTTTCTACACATGCACATATTTTGATCATAAAGATTTACTTACAATACATCCAATAATGTTCTCACGTAAAATCTTTATGTAATGCGTAGTGTTTCTTTGGTGAGAAATGATGCAAATTTGATTAGTTGTGTGTGTGCATACTTTAACATTTACAGTTTCTGTGCAGTCTGAGTGTTTACCTTTGGCCTGTGCATTTTGTATCTTATTTTTAATGTGGGATACAATGCACAAACTGTCCAGTGTGCTTCCTGTTTCATCAAAGGTTAGACTCCAGGCCCCTGTGACCCTTAACAGGATAAGTGGTTTAGAAAATGAATGGATGGATGAGCTTTTATTGCCTCGTTAAACTGAAGCAAGTTAGAAAGCAGGTCAGACCCATGCAGAGGCAAAATGTAATTACATAAAAAAATGAATACAGCATATCAATACATCGGTCTAAACAATCTATAGTGACACATGTTGGTTGCAGATGGTAAGAACTATTGTGTGGGGAAGCAGGATGGTATAAGAGGCCAAGAAAAGAACAAGTTACAAGGTCTTTTGTGTGTGAAATTTCCCAGACCTCACTTACATTACCTTGTAAAAAGTTTGTGGCTCAGGATTTATACTTCAGTCCACCCATGGTCTTCATCAAGGGTAAAATACTGATCACAAGTAAACAGGAGTGCTTTTAGTCCAATTTTACAAGAGTGACTAAAGTGCTTATAGAAATATTTCAGAAATGTGTCCAGGCAAGATGAGAAACCTGGTACTGGCGTGCCTAAATGGTTTAGCACAGCATATCTTACTGGTGGCATTTCAGCTGTTAGCGCTCAGTGTGTGGAGCATGAGCATAAATATAGGGTATGAATGCACGTATAAACACAACACCCTCCTCCTATGCAGCACATGTGCTGCTCAGATTTCACTCATCCAGCTGTTAATGCTTAAAGAGGTTCGGTCTGGGCTTAAACCACCCTGGTCTTCATCACTTCTCTTAAAAATGCATTTAATTGCAGTTTAACTGTTTCTCGTAAGATGCTCCCAATGCCATTTTTTTCCCCAAAACATCAATGCAGGGACTAACTCGAAACGATGTCTAAAGCATCCTAAAAGCCCAGATGCAGTAGCAGCAGGCATTATATATATTCTGACCCCTCACAAAGACAAGGACAACAGCTGACATGCCTACTCTGCCCCCCCTCTTCACTACACTTTTATTATAGAACTGATGTGTAGAAGCAGAACAAAAAGAGATGACAGCTTTAATGTGAAGAGGAATTAAAATCAATGCATTCCCGGGGTCAGGATAGTTCTGCTCTCCATTTACTAATCATCCAGCGCTTTGAGGAAACCTTGTCTGGCATATTTTAAAGCAAATATCTGCCCTTTTTATCGTTGTCTTTGGTGTAATGAAACTGACATGATAATATTGTCACACTTTCTAATAAGAAGACACAGTCTGCTGGTTTGTTGTAATTCATCGTCTTTGTTCTGTTCCTGCTCCTGTCTCCCTTCCTTTCATGACTGTTTTGCTGGTCATGATGATATCTCTTTGAAATAGACAAGAAAAGGGGAGGAATCAGGCCTGTTCAGTCTTCAGCATCTGTAGCCTTAGCAGTTACTACTGTCTCTTATGATTTTTTATACATTTTGAGTTTTATACATATATATATATATATATATATATATTCTCTCCTCTCTGTCTCACGTGCACACACGCACACAATCACGCGC
>JAPTYR010000015.1:31563366-31573747 GCA_029814505.1 Siphamia roseigaster | reverse complement strand
ACATACACACACTGCAAATTTATCTCATCTTTGCAACCACAACAGGGAGATGAAGAAAGCAGCGCAGCTCCATCTCTGAGAAATCAGAAACTGTGAGATAATTCTGTAACTAATAAAGTGAAAGGGGGGGCCCTTTGATGGCTGAAGCTGAAAAGATATTTTATTTTTTTTGTGTGTGGGATTTGAGATGTGTGATTCTATGGAGCTCGCTCGCTCCCCTGCTGCTAGGCTCTGGCTGGAAGCTGGCCCCCCTCTGGCTAATGTTATGGAGAATCGGAGGAATTTTATGGCTGTCTTTTCCCTCAGCCCCCTTTTTTCTTTTGTTCCCCTTTGAAGAATGACTTTAGACATTTTATTTACATATTTAACCATGGATGAAAGAAATGAAGGGCGAGGAAGCAAAGCTCCTTGGATTCTTTAGGGAATTTTGATCAGTAAAATTGAGTTGAAGCTAATACATTTTTTGTTTGCGTAGTCTGAAATTAGATAGGTATCAAATATTCCATCATGACAATGATATTTCTAAAACTCACGCTATCAGATCAGACATTTCTGGGTGAAACAAGATCTACTTATAGCAACTTTGTATCACAAGGAGAAATTGTATTTCTCTTAATTGCTGCATTTATATGACTTGCATGCTGTTCCAACATGTGAGGTATGCTATGGGAGAGATGGGTGACGTTTTAGACATGTTTGGCATTGTTGCCGGCGTTGAAAGGGCATGTTGATTAAACGTACGGGTGGGGTAGGACTATAATCTTCTTAACCAAGGCCCTCCTCTTCTCTTTCAGAGGGCACAATGAGAAGAAACAACACACTCAGTTGGAGGTGAGACTATTTGTCCGCATGCCCTGCACATTGTCCGAGGATCCTGTTCTCCCTCCTGATCGCACACATTCAGCGTTTAGCTCAGGATGATCCTATTTATCAACATAATCTGTTATTTTCTCTGTTACTGCTACTTGTGAAGAGGCTTCTGCCAAGAATTTAGAAAGGTGAAGAGAAGATACCAGCAGTAGTAAACACCATCCAATTGGACAATAAAACTCAACATTGTTTATTGGAATGTTAAACCATCCTGTCTTAATTCTGGGGAACCTTTACAACACACTTCTAGCAATTCTGTTTAAAGTATAGTATTTTTCTGTCCTGTTCAAAATGCTGGAGCTTTAATAAGAGCACCAGTTTTAGTAAAGGGTCAGACATTTTGAGGAAATGCATATGAATCATGAAATTAATAATTGAAGAGGCCTGTCAACATCAAAGCCTGCAGTATTCTTTGCTGGTATGGTTTAAATAGTTCAATAAAGTAACTTATTAATGAGGACTAATTTGTTTCATGCTCCTTTTCACGTTGCTTCATTAAAATCTGTTTTGTTTCAACCCTCTCATGCTGCTGTTTGTATGAATATAGTCCCGGCTGTTGAAGGTTAACCCTCTAACCTCATTCATTGTGTGTTGCGGTTGATAAGAGGACATCACTGAATTATTGTAAGCTTCTGTAAGTGTTTATAGAGTAGATTAGTATAATTATAAGGATGGTGGACCTTTATATGGTTGAGAAACAGTCAGCCAATTTGCCATAAACACTGCTATAACATCTGGGTTGAAGCGGCTTTGAAACAGCAATATTAGTTTAGTGGGGTGTTCTTACATCATACTCTTTCATGTGGTGGTCGTTTAACAGCAACGAGCAGAGGAAGGGAGGAAGGAATGGAGGAGTAGAAAGGCGGTTTTTGGAGTTCAGCAGCTTGAGATGAAAGCAATGAGCCAAAACAGTTATAGTCAACTGCTTGCAAAATGCATTTTTGTTGTAGAAAGTCACGTCGTGCCCAGTGGAGATATTTGTTGCTTGACTTCTCCAAAGTTCCTAAAAGTACAAGAGTGATTAGCAGGCTTTCTAGATGAAGGGGGAGGAAAAAAGTCAAAAAGGGGGGTAAACATTTTATTGCCTGTGTTGGTGAAGGACGCTGATGGTGATATTATTACCCAGGGTCCTTGTGGGGGCACTTGAGTGTGAATTGCTAATCAGGAAGGCCTTCTCTGGTCTAATCCTCCTTTGAGTGGCCGGCCTGGAATCAACGCGTCTGGGGAGGCTCCCCACTGCTTCTGGCTCTGGAGACTCCATTCAATAGTGCAGCCCTCCTGTCCCATTCCCACAGTCCCCTCACACTGTGCAGAGCAGCAGTGCATGTGCACACACACATGCATTTGCGTGCACTCATACACGTGTGCATGCACCCACACAACACACACACACACATACACATCATCCTCTAACCAAATTAGATTAGACCCTTCCCTTTCTCCCCAGCAAGGCGCTGGTCTTTTCTCTGCCCGGTCATTTATCCTTCCCTTTTGTCTCTGCTTTATAAAAGAGAAACAAATTCCCAAAATACACCCCTTCCTAAGACTGCACTGGTTTGGAGAAGGATGAGGGAAGGGCAGACATCTTTAGGAGACCTTAGGTGATAGTATAATATCACCATCCCTTTGGTGTGTCAGCTCTAATGATGTGGGGTGAGGGTGGTGTGGCTGGCAGAGCATGTGAGAACAACGCCAGCTGTGCATCATGTCAACCTGTTACCCCACAACAACGCCGAGACGCTTCTGACAGCAACACTAAGGATCTCTTTATTCTGGCCCCTCGCTAACATTGTCCAACATTTGCTCTGCTAGGCCGTAAATCCTCCCTGACGAGAATAGATAAAGTGCAGTCGGAGCACTGTCTGCACGATATGTGGACCACTGTGTCTGTGTCCAGCAGTATTTATTTGTTTTGATTCCGTCCATCTTTATTCCTTGTAAACCAGTAATGGACATAGAGGCATATAGGCAAAATAAAGGCCTCAGTTGAAATGGTCTTTTGTAAGAAAGCCCTGGTGGAAGCTTATTCCTCCTGGTTCAATGTGCAGCCAAGCTATCCCAAAAGCAGCAAATTGAGATCAAAGCAAAATTAAAGCTGACTCGTTCAAAGCAAGATAAAAATGTGTGAGCCTGCAGCAATATTTTCTCTATTGATTTCCTCCTTTGCTTGCACTCCGTGGGACTGTGCTGGCTGTGCTGTGCTCAGCGCCAGCATTGGAGACTCTAAGGCTGCTGCAGGGAGAAAGGAAATGACTATCGATACAGACAGAAAAACGCTGTCATAATGATCAGGAATAAACGGATTTCACAGAGTGGTTGAGATCTAAGTGAATGGGGAACTTTTCATTGCAGTCCAAATCTGTGTTCACTTTGCATTGAGACGGGGAAGAATAATGATAGCATGAGAGTGGCATGAAGAACGAGCATGGGAACAGCATTGTCCTGTGCTTTTATTAGCGGTGATTCTCTGGATAGAAATAATGTCGACAGCCAAGTTTTGTCATTGTCCTCTCATCCGGTGCATGAGTCTCTTTTTTTTCCATGGAATCACACGTGGAGTCTGTCTCTCTGAAGTTACATACATTAGCAAGAACAGTGAAGAGTGACTTTCACAGACATTTCTCCGGCTGTGTTTATTTGCTTTTATGTGCTGTGGTGGTACAAAGAAGAAGCTACAGATGAAGTTTTCTCTGTGCTGCACAGCAGATAACTGCACATTGGAAATATGTCAGCTTTAATTAGAGGGAACTTTCTTGAATGTGATGTTCCAGTAATAACACAACAGAAAACAACATGTCTTTGTTATGTTGCGCTCAAACCGAAGTAATTATAGGTAATTTGCCACGGCTCTACTTGCGCTGCAGGTTGTAGGCAAGGTGTGAAGTTATGAGTGAAGGTGCAGGTGCAGGTGAGGGATTCACCGCTGTGTTTGAAGTCCTGGGAGGGATTGACAAGCCTTGCAGTGAAACCTGAACAGGTATGAAGACAAGCTGGAACAATCAGTGTCTGCAGACATTGTAGTGTTTCTCTTTCTGATGTAATTCTTCTTATGGTAGCTCTTTACACAGTCTTGCACATCAGTGTATATCTATAGGTGAACGATGTAGCAAAGACATTGGAAAGCTGATAAAAAAAAAAAAAATCCAAAATGTCTGTCAGTCGGCACAGGACGAGTTAGAAACTGACAAAAATGAGCGTGCTTTGTTTTCTGCATCAACCAAATACATGCAAGTGCATTTGCACATCTTCCTCCCTTCACCTTTCTGTTGTGAGTTGTAACACCTGGTTGAGCTGAAAGGAACATGAATCAAGCTGAGGAAAATGTCTTTTAATCTGTTTCAGATATTGTTTCATAGCTGTAAGCAGTCTTACCTCATCTATGAAGCTTCCTCCTCAGACAGAGGGATCAGTGTATCTGTAGGCATTCCTCAGGCTCGAATATCAAAACAGCACTAAATAACCTGTCATTCTTCCTCCTCAGAACACAGACATACTGCATGATACAGATTGTGGTCCATTTTTAAAGGAGGATTCACCCTACGATGGCAGGATAAAAACTTTTACTCTTGCTGGATTATGTCTCATCTGTGTAAAGAAATTTTTTTTTGAAAACTGAATTCTAACTGATAAATGAAAATGAAAAATGTGGTAAGTATACACTACTGTCTGGAATTCACTATAATTGTTCAAAGAAAATAATAAATGATAGAAGCAGAGAAAATATGTTCTAAAATATATCTTTAAGTTTAAACCCTTGTCACAGACATCTGTGGGTAACCCAGTTATGGAATGTGCCCATGGGCTTTAGGGTTTTTTGGTTTTCCTCCCTCTGTCTCTTTACTCTCAAGCTGGTGCAGCCGCTGTGTGACTTACACATGTGGTGTTCAAGAGGTGTCCCAGACACTAAAATCAAACTTAATACCAAGCGATTTTCCTTCTCACATCAGAGCGTCAGTGCCTCCTGAGTGATCCAATGTGGAACCTGTGACATCCAACACTAACTAAAAATAAAAAAGAAAAACATCATAACAGTCAGGAATTATGATGAGCTTCTTGATATATAAGTTATTTAACTGTTATTCCTCCAGTTATACACATGGAAAAATCTGTGCATTTCCACCTATAACACATTTCATTTTACGTCATAATTCTTATTTTGTGTCACCTGCCACCACCAGCGTGTCACGTTTGTTGCAGTGGTTAGTATTTGGGCCTCACAGCAAGAAGGTCCTGGGTTCAATTCCAACACCAGATGGGGATGGGGGGAGCTTTTCTGTGTGGAGTTTACATGTTCTCCCTGTGTCTTCATGGGTTCTCTCTAGGTACTCTGGCTTCCTCCCACCATCCAAAGACATGTACTGATAGGTTAATTGATTAATCTAAATTGCCCATAGGTGTGAATGTGAGAGTGTTGTTTGTCTATATAGGTCAGCCCTGCGACGAAATGGCGAGTTGTCCAGGGTGTACCCCGCCTTCGCCCTATGTGGCTGGGATAGGCTCCATGCGACCCCCGTGACCCTAGTGAGGATGAAGCAGGTTCAGATAATGAGATGAGAATATTGCAGAACTGATATTTTCTTACACCTCTGCCACGAAAATATTGTCACCTATTCCCATAAATGACATCGCATACCCTCTCAAAACATTAAGTAGTGACAGAAATTAATAACTAATGACACAAAAGAAACTATCAAGTGCTGCAGCTTTATTAATGACGGTTTCTGATTTTTAAATCATTGAATCTTTCATTCGGAGCTTCAACATTAAAACGCAAACAATCTAATAATTTAAGAATATGAACCAAAAAGGAAAAAAAGTGTTCCTTTTTGTCTTTGTCTCTGAATATAAGGACACTATACAGGTGCCACTCCCGCCTCCAACACTGTGACCGAGTGACGTTTCTGTGTAAATGTCTTAGTTTCTGCGTTCCCTTCTCTGCTGGAGCTTCGCTGCTGCCCCGAGATAACATTGTTCATATTTTAGTGTTTCACAATTCTGCCGTCTCCTCAGCGTGGGCAGTGTCGGGTACACAGACATGGAGGTAATGTTTGTAGGACATTGTGTTTATACAGCCTTGGTTATTGTGACAACCATCTCTTTTTTTTTTTTTTTTTTCCCCAGAATATACTCCCATTATAACTGAAACTGCAGAGTTTTTTTTTTTTTTCCTCCACCGACTTTTTTTTTTTTCTTTGGAAGCATTTAAACCTTCTGTGGTGCAAGCGTTGCTTTCTTTTTATCCCTAACCACTCCCCCTCCCTCTTGTTTTCACTTCCATTCCTATTTCATGGATTTTACGATTTGAAGAAGCGCTTTGATTCCGCAGTTGAAGGTAGACGTAAAATGAGGAGAAAACATAACAAGTGGGACCTTCGTCTAATAGATCATGTCCAAAAACCACTGTTCTGCGTTCACACACACAGGTTCATGCCTTTTGTGTCGGTCCTTCTCAGGGTTTTCCGAACGCTCCTTATTGCCATTCATGATACTGCCGTTTCTTCTTCTCTTGTATTGGCCTATTAAAAGTTTCTTTCTACTGTTACTCCCTTTCTCTGTGTGTCCCTGTCCCTTGAATTCATTTTCTTTCTTGGTTACAATCTGCCACTTTATCTCTGCACAGTTCTCCGTCTTTTCTCTGCCTCTTTGAACAAAGCCACGATAAGACTCGCTGGTTCCCCGTCTGCGTTCCCTCCTCTCTCCGTCCCGTCTTTCCATTAGTATGCTAACATTACATTGGGCTGATTAGATAGCTCGCTTCAAGGATGAATCCCCCCCTAGTGGCCCCTTGCCTTTATGCCTGTTCCTGTGTGCGTGTCCACACACCGAGTGAAGCCACACTGCTCCCAACAGCACCTCGCTTTTCAAGGTAATGCAGGTTGTCTGCTTTTAAATGGAGAAATAAGAATGCCTTCCCACATGGCGCCTCACTTTTCGAATTTTCTATGAAGTAACCGCCGCCCTCTGCCCTCTGCTGTTATTCCCACACTTTCATTTTCTCACACCTTTTTTTTTTTTTAAATTGATACTTTCCATACGGTCGTTCCGTCGTTTTCTCACCTCCTCTTTCTTCTTTCGCTCACTTCATTATACCTTCTTCCATCTTATTTTCGTCCCTCACCTTCTGTCCTTCCACCTTCCACCCTCTCTCTCTCTCTCTCTCCTGGCTCGCCCTGCCGCTGCTCTCTCACACGGACCACCTACTGAGCCTTCTTTCAGTGGCTTAGAGACAGACTTCCAGGCTTTTAAGGAACTGGCAGCCTGTCGTTTCTGTCTCTATACACTATGACACTGAATTATTAGTCTCTGTAAGTGCTCTAATTTATTACCGTCTCATGTTAGGATTATCATTCTGACTCTGAGAGCTGTCGTTTGCAAGAGACAAAATCGGAATATAAGAAAAAAAAAAAAAAAAAAACTATGTACTTCCTGTTTCATAGACATATAGAGACACTCAACCTGTTACCTCAAGGAAGCTTTGTTCTACCTCTAGGTGGCAGCAGTGTCATGAATTCCCTATAATGATTCCAATAGGATGCAAACATACTGTTAAATGAATGTCATTTATGTAGGACATGATATTCTACTGATTTGTGAATTTTAAAAACATCATAGTGGAATGTATTGTTGTTGGAGCTGCATTTATTTTAACTCTCCAATTAACAATCAACTCTTTTCCACCTTGGATCGTAAGCTGCAGTAGCGTTTTGTAACCTTTGCTTGTCAGGACGTCCTTTGATTCTTTGATTCTTTCATCAGGCGCCCATGTTCTCCTGGCCACGACTCAGGGACGCAGACCCGGTGCTTCGCTGCGAGATGGCTTCCACCGGAGAAGTAAGAAATGGTCTTTACGTGCCGACACTTACTCTCAATTTGAAGAATGTGTGACAACAGCTGTGTGATTTTATTTTTTTTTTTATGTTCTAATGCAGGTAGCGTGTTTTGGACCAAACATTTATTCTGCCTTCTTGAAGGCAATGCTCTCCACAGGCTTTAAGCTGCCACAGAAGGGCATCCTGATTGGAATTCAGGTAAGACTACAGCCATCTGGAAGTCTCCTTGCCTCCTGTTTGTATTTCCTTTTGGTACCGCCTGCCCACAAGACACCAAATGTGAGGTGCCTTCTGAACAGGTGGACCCAAATCTTCATCTATCAGCTATTTACCATGCCAGATTGGCACGCCTCACTTTTTTTTCAGACTAAATAACACCTTTACTTATGCAACTTGAAGAACTCTCAGATGACTTGGAGACTTTTAAGCTCTTATGCAATGTTACATGTTTACAGTGGACTTATTACACCTGAATACTGTCACTACTATTCACATTAACACAAAAGTCTTTCTATTATTGTTTGATAATCAGATTTAGTGGAGGACCCAATGTTGCAGTAGTTAGCACTCATACCTCACACCAACCAGGTCCTGGGTTCGATTCCGACACCAGATGGGGGGTGGGACCTTTCTGTGTGGAGTTTACATGTTCACCCCGTGTCTGCGTGGGTTCACTCTGGGTACTCCAGCATCCTGCCACCGTCCAAAGACATGCACTGATAGGTTCATTGATTACTCTAGAATTGCCCATAGGTGTCAGAGTGAATGTTTATCACCGTATGTTCTATAAACTGGCAATTTGTCCAGGGTGTACCCTGCCTTCGCCCTTCAGTGGTTGGGATAGGGTCCATGTGACCCCTGTGACCCCATGACCCTAGTGAGGATGAAGTGGGTTCAGAAAATGAAATGAGATAATGTCCTTTTCAGTGGACTTTTTCACAGTAAAGCTGTGAAACTCGTGTCTACTACAGAGGAAAAAAATGCATTGTTGGGTTTCAAGATGTCTATATACACTGTAAAATCTCAAAGTTGACTCAAACCGATTACCTTAAAATTTACAAGTAAACTTAACTTACACTTTTCAAGTGTGTTAAGCTTAAAACTAGTACACACTTGAAAAGTGTAAGTTAAGTTTACTTGGACATTTTAAGGTAATTGGTTTCCTCAATTTTTCTAAGTAAGGTGAACTTATTAGATTTTACAGTGTACATGAACAACAACAAACATGTCAAAGGACATTACAACAACATGTGCACTGCAGTCTTCAACTCGTTTTTTTATTCAACTTATTAACAACTTAAGACGCAACTAATCCAACTTTGTGTTAATCCAGGCATCATGTGCAGCACAATAAGCACTGGAGTGAAATCCAACAACAGAATCAATGTTAAGTGGCAGCTAAAATACGATTAAGGAAAGTAAGCTTCAATACAAGGAACATTTTAATCCAATTTTTTAACAAATTAATTCTAGCCCATTAATCCCTTCAGCTCTATTACCAACATTTCCCATCAGAAAAAAACAAGCCTTTAAATAATGAGTTATTGTGGAGCAGAAGGTCATAACATGAAGAGACTCTGAGGTGCTGACCATATTTGGAAACATGAAACTTATGTTCAACTTACTTTGAGGGAGTGGAAACTTTGAATGTGAGTTTGTCTGCTGCCTGTGTCATTGTGTCACTCCCTAGTATGATGCCGATGTGCAGTACGTGTGGAGAACATATTTGTTTCCAGAGCCTGGGGCAAAGTGCCGTTAGATTTACAGTTAGGTACTGTAGATAAGGACACCTAAATGAATGCTAAGGATGCAAATGGAAACTCGTCACTTCCCACATTGACATGCCTGTGCAGCACCTCAGCATCAAAACCAGCTCGGTGACAGTAGGAGTGTGTTTGTGGACAATGTTTGACATGTTCCAATTACTCAACAGCCTGGGGTGAGGTGAAGGTTTCAACACAAAAACCTACTGACACAGGCCTTTAGGTTTACTCTGCATCATTCAAAAGAACAGCGGCATCTAAAGACTCTGAAATTACCCCTGCAAATCCTGTTTTTAGTCCGTTTCTATCAAAGGAATTTAGAAAGCGCCGAGCAGGGTGTGTAAGACACAGGAGCAATGAGCAGAGTGAGGCAGACGACCACAGACAGAGCTTTACTATTGTGTAAAGCAGCAGTGACTTGGCTGTGGTCAGGATCACTCCCCTGGCATGGAGGCACCGCTCTGCTGGATTTGTTTCTCACAGCGGTGTTGAAATAGGCCCTCAGTGTGGCTCTTCACAAACACCTTCATTAAGAGATTTTGACATTACTCAGCAGCATTAGTGAACTGCTACAGGCGTGTTTATCCATCAAATACCAGTAATAGTGTTTCAGCTTCAGTCTCATTGCTATTGTATGTTAAAAATGAAGACATTTTTCATTTCTAATGGTTGAACAGGTTAGATCAGGGCTGTCAAACTCTTTTTAGTTCAGGGGCCACATACAGCTCAACATAACATAACATAACATAACATTATAGAAACTATGTCAATGCCAAACCTTTTTCTGTGTTCAAGAGTGGAAAAAGAAAAGTTAGATAATGAAAATTGTTTATATCTACAAATTCTCATCTCATCTCATTATCTGAACCCGCTTCATCCTCACTAGGGTCACGGGGGTCGCATGGAGCCTATCCCAGC
>JAPTYR010000015.1:30138070-30150210 GCA_029814505.1 Siphamia roseigaster | reverse complement strand
TACTGAACCCAAAATGGACACCAATACTATCATCAACCGTTTATAAAGATAACGTCCTCTGTGTCGTCGTGGTTGAAGTCCATCTTATGTATAAATGCTAATAAAGTTAACTTGTTTTAACAACTGATATGAGCGAGCTCACTAGTGGTACACAACTTCCTGTTAGCACGTACACAACTTCCTGTTAGCTCATATGATTGTTAGCTTCATGCACTCGGGCGTTTCAAACCAGAGCTGAGTTCACCCCTCCCACCCAATAAATGCTTCACATTAGAGCGTTCCCAGACCATTATGTACGACTGAGAGAAGTACAAAGGGGCGGGGCCATGCCAGGCGAGTCTTGACCATCATTTTCCACTTTTTTCTTTTCGATGGGTGTTCCAAGTTCATAAATATATGTTGACTCCATACGTTATACGTTATTCATAAGTTGTTTTTCTTAACCCCCTGTCCTAATTTCCAGAGTCAGTGGTCACCCTACCGCTGGGTAATGTCGTAATTGAAAATCCTAGGTAAATAATAGATCATGTGGAGCTTGTTGTTTACTGGAGAATGCAGAGGCATGAAATATCTGTGCTACTGTGAACTGAGAGCAAAATCCAAAGCTCATGTGGTTGTTTGTACTCATATACCGCAAAAAAATACATAATGTGATGTGTTCCTGCCTCACCTGTAGGTTGTTGTTTGGCAGAGGGGTCTCTATCAACAGATACAGAGCAGCTTGATCTAAACCCACGTGCTGCTGGACATCCAGAATGAATGCTGTTTTATTCCGCAGCATGTCCCCAATGGCCACAGCTCCTGGAAAAAAAGTTTATATTAACTGTGAGACATAATGTTGTGTATGGGTCCTGACTTTTTTTTTTTTTAATATATATTCTTTCACTATTTTTCTGGTATTAAAAATGTAAAAGACATGTTGACCAGACTAATGTACATTTACGTAATTATACAACCAGCCATTTAGTGGCACCAAGTCCAAACGTACACAGTGAACTGGAATAACAAATGTTAAGAAGCATTTGACATTTTATTATTATGAATAGAGGAGGCCAGAGGCTGAATGGATGTACAGCTGTTTTCTTCAGTTTCTTGGTTGTTTTAATGCCTGGTACAACAAAAGGTAACTTTTTTTGACAAATATGATGACAATAATAAAAATAGCTCTTAAAAGTTTAATTTCAGAGATGATAGCTTTCCATTTTCCATGTTTTTTTCTTCAGTGCTTTCAGGCAGTCAATGCTTTCTTTTTTCTGTTTTCTAACACAAAATAACTTAAACCTTATAACTAAACTAAAAGAAAAGCTTTCAGAGTAATAAATGAAGCTGGGTATCTTCAATAAAGTCATTCATTTCTGGTTTATTAAAATTTACTGATAGTGTATATTTATAAACAATGGAAATTATGTTCAGTGCTAAAAAAAAAAAAAGTCGTCCTGTTTGTTTCCCAAAAAATATTAAGAGAAGGGAATTATAATTTAAGATGGTTGTTTGTATTTGAAACATGTAAAGTAAGAAAAAATGTCATATATCGCTGTGTTTCTGTTACTGGGGAGAAATTATGGAACCAACGGAAGGATGAATTGGAATTGTGTAGCTCATTGTCGAGTTTTAAAAAAGCTTTAACTTCTCAAATGATTTCTAATTGACTTTACAAACTGAATGTAATTTAATTTGTGTTAATGTTTTATTTGCTGCAACTTAAAGTAATTCAAAAGAGCATCAGAAATAACCCTCTGGCTTCACCTTCTTCCTTTTTCCGTTACCAATTGTGCAAATTATATATTCTTTATATGTATGTGTATTTGGATATAACTGAAACAAATATTCATTAATTCATTTTAGACACATAATACACATAGAGGTCAGTAAATTATTACATAACCATTGTTTTTGATTACTTTTAATGGTCTAATATTATTTTTCTGCAACTATATTTTGAGTATGTATGGGTCTTACCTGGCATAGTGATGTTAATACTGAAGGTGCTCAGACTGCTGGCGTTAAATCCCAAACCTTGAGTAAACACAGACCCCCTGCAATCACACATCACAACAAAGACATGACAATAAACCGATTAATCTTGATCACTTGAAGTTTCTGAGTGTGAAACACTGCTGTTAGTTGTAGATAAAGACCAAATAATCTCCAAAATTACAAATAAAAAGCAAAGCACCAGTTGTTCTGAACACGGTAGGAACTTAGGTCGCCCACGAAGGTCTGGTAGATGATATCGAACAAAGGTGTCGTGTGATTCACCAGACTTTCCACCAAGTTCTGCACACCAGGCAGAAGGACATGACAAATCTCACCAGGCCGTATGCCGAGACTGTGCAGCACAATACGCATCGTGTTTGTATTCTCCAAGGCGCACACCTGCAAAATAATCAAAACCAATGAATAAATCAAAACCGTATATAAAGAGTCAATGTCAGGGTCAAACAGATGCATCAGACACTGACGAGTTAGTAATAAATAACAATACACTATTGCACAGAAATATTTCATTATTCAAGTACTTTTAGGGTCATATTTAAGCCGGCAATTAATCATTTCCACAGTGCTGCTAAAATATATCAAAAATGATTAACCCTGGTTTTATTATGGGGATTCTCTCCCAGGTTTCCCATGTCTATTATCTGTACTTAAGTGTTTATTACTGAACGCTAAAGTGATTAGGCTTAACGTGAGCTTAACAATATTACATGCACTTATTAAAACAACTGCCTTGTCTTGGTCGTGTTTCATTACATTATTTATACCTGACATACTGCATTGTAGTTTGGGGAAATGCCCGTAAAACATATACTCAGTCAATTTATGCATATAATTAGGTGCAATAGTAGTATTTATTTTGTAATTATATATTGTATATTGTACATATTTTGACTTTTTTTTCCTTTTTTTTAATCATTTTTAAACTTATTCTATGTGTGCACTATGGGGAAGCTCGAAATTTCATGACACTCTGTGAAATGACAATAAAGGCGTTCTATTCTATTCTATTCTATTCCATTCTATTCTAAAAACATTTTATAGAAAACACACCCCTATATACTGTATGTCATTAACATGTATAGAAACCAAGTCACATTTGCCAGTATCTGTTTCAGCTTCTGTCGACTGGAACCATCCATTATTACAGAACAGAGGGAAAAAAACATCTGTCTTGTTTTGCTTGTTTTTGTTTCTTTAAAAGAATAACTGTCACCCTTGCAGGCACTGACCATACGACACAATGGCAGTGTATTAGGAAAATAGGGGAGGAAAAAGTTTTGTGGAGCATGTGCATGTGGAGAAGTGAGCTGTGATACTAAAATGACTTCAAGAAAATGTCACACATTGTGCAGTTACCTTATGTGGAAATGCAGCACCTCACATTGCCGCTTTGTTTTTTTTTTGTTTATTTGAACCAACAAATGAGATCATAAGGACAAAAAATGCAAACTGTTATATTAACTGTAAGTTTGTTTTTGACCCAGGACAACTCTGACATCAAAATAGAGTGTTACACTGAGGACAAACTGAGGAATGAGAAGATCTGCAATGTCAGTGCTCCTTTTATGAGGGCCAAAACTCAGGTGAGTTGATTCACCATAACCCTTAATGCCTATCATGCTGACATGATCAGATCACATGTAGGGTGACCACTGGCATGACTCTGGAAATTGTGTCCAAAAGTGAGGACAAAGGCCCTAAAGTTAGGACATCGTTTGGGGTGTTAAGAAAAACAATTTATGTATAACGTATAACATATGAAGTTGTGTCCATCTATAGACACTGAAAAAATACAGTCTTTGCCATGCCATTATATAGGCCAACATTTATTTACCTGGGGGGGCATCAAAAAGAGAGAAATAAAAAAACATGAAAAATTGACAAATGAATGCAGAAACTTGTAGGCCTACTGTCATTTAGCCTACTATTCTGGCCTTAGGTTATCCACTGGAACTTCTCCAACAAAAAAAACAAAACATTGTTGTGTTTATTTATGCTCATCCAAAAAATATCAAAAAGAAAAACATGAAAAATGACAGTCAATCATGTCAATTACATTTGGCCTCTAACCTTATCCACAGGAATTTGGATCAAAAACTAAATCACTAAACATTGCCGAACAACAAAACATTAGTGTAGAATGTTCATTTACTCATCCAGAGGCATCATTTAGGCTTTTCCTTCATACTGGTGCGCGCAGCTCAGAGGAGCAAAAATCAGTCAATCGCGTGAATGCAGCAGACAATCAGGCTGCAGAGGCTCCATCAGCTGTGAGCGCAGCACCAATGTTTGCTTACAAGATCTCTGTAGGCTTTCTTTGCCTGTGAACATCACAGAATAGGAAGTGTAAATAGTGGGGATTTGTGATGATTGATGGTGGTCTGACAGGAGGACAAAATGAAAAAAGTGACGACGCGTGACAGACATCCGGACAGACGGCTGTAAAACCAGACTGTCCGGACGAATAGTCACCCTAAACACATTACTTCTTCAAATATCATTTGATATCTCTAATGAAGCTTGATCTGCGATATGAAGTCACATTTCAGGTATTTGTTGAAAATATGCTGACACACAACATTTCTGCTCAAAATATATATCACAAAATTTTTGTTTCAGATGTGTTTTCTACACATATATTTTATTCATATATTGCACTGCTTTTGTGGAGACAAGACTGTTAAACCTATTTCAAGCACCAAATCACCTGGTCCACTTGACTGAAGGTGTGTTTTCACAAGAGATTAAAACTTGTCACTTCAAACTTTCAACATTTTTAATGAATTGTCTCTTTTTACAATGCTGTAGAACAAAATAGGCCTCAATTACATAAAGGTGTGATTGGACTGAACATTTTGATATAAACACTTGAGTATTGTGTTATTACATGCAGAGAGAAAGAGAATTGAATGGTAAAATTTCACCTCTTGTTACCAATTTAAAATCAATTACAGAACCAAATTCTTGGGTTCATGTGTGTGGATTGTCCCATGGAGCATGAACTCAATGGTTCACGGTTGCATCTCGGGCTGTAGTGGTACACTAATTTCGCGATACAATATGATACACAATATTCAGCTCACAATACGATATATATCACGAAATTCAGCTCACAATACAATTTGATACGATTCTACACAAGTCGATATACTTGCATCATTTTTAAAAAAAATATTAAAGGCTTGCAGTTTGGTGGTACTTCTAGGGTACTTGTCAAGATTCACCCCGGAATCGAACCCGGAATGCTTGTGTAATAGGCAGAGCAGTTACCCCTAGACCACCAGAGAGGCTCAGGCAAGGCAGGACCAGGTCAAAGTTCTTTACTTTTAAATCAAAGGTGAGAATCACAGCTCAGCAAAGGGCATCATTAACTGGAAACTAATTCAGTCCAAAAGCAAACAAAGAGTTCCAAAAAATCCAAAACAGAGAATCATCCACGCAGGGGTCAAAGTATCCACAAAAATATAATCAAAGTTTTAAGAGATTAACACAGGTTTCTGTCACTTACACAAGTGGTCTAGCAGGACTGACAATACCAAGACTGAGCAAAGGGAAATGAACAGAGGGGTTTTTTAAAGGAAACACAAACAAGGCCCAGGTGTGGGCAATAATGACCTGACCAATGAGTTGGGATCAAGCACCGTGACTCAGCAAAAACATAAGTGAAAATGGGGCCATCTAGTGGCAACATGAGTAAATCACAGTCCAGAACCTAACACCCCCTGCCTCCTTAATAGTATTAATGAAGAAGTTGGCTTTAGCTCGTCTTAAACTTTTTGTCTGTGTATAGTAAGACCAGATTTTAATGACAGTTTCAATGATCGGTCTCTTTCATTCATAAGTTTTCTACATTCTTCATTACGCCAAGGCAATATCTCCCTGCTTTTCTTTTTGTTTTGCTTTTTGAGAAAAGGTCCTATAATTTTCTTTATTGTTAAGTTAAACTGATCGCAGTCACTGTCCAGTTCTCCGGAGAGGACATTGTCCCATTTGACTTCTCTTAGAGCCACCCCAAGATTTTGTTGCTGGCGAGTTGGGACTGATTCAAAATGATATGTTGATGTAGTTGAGAAATGGAAACAATGCTTTTTTAACTTCCTAGCAAAGAGAACTATATATTATGGTCTGACAGCCCTGTCATCAAACTAAAGGTCTTAGTGATTCTTTATGGTCTATTTGTAAACAGCAAATCTATTTTATTTTCTGAGAGATTAGTTATTCTTGTGGGTTGTTCAATCAACTGTGTAAGATTAAAATAGTCTGTAATGTTTTTAAGCTTTTTCCTTCCACTCTTACCATTCCAATTGACATTAAAATCACCCACGAATATGACCTCTTTACTAAAATCACAGCTAAGAAGAAGGCTTTTTAACTGATCATAGAACTCAAGTTTTGCTGAGGGCTTTTGATACAGGCAGATAAGTGAAAATGCCATTTCAGATGAAAGTGAAATGTTGACACCAACACATTCAATATCAGTTTGCCATCCAATCTGTTTACATTTAGTAGTGCTTTTCACATATAATAAAACTTCCCCATCCCCTCCCATTGTCTCTATCTTTCCTGTAAGCGTCATATCCTGGCATGGTAATGAGGGCCTCTGGAGATGGTTAACCAAGTCTCTGTCAGTCCAAGGAAGTCAACATTGGAATTGACAAGCAAGTTTTCCAGTTGTTCATGTTTGGCTGCCATTGTAATAATCTCTTAAGTGTCCACCAAACAACTCTTTGACTTTACATCGAGGGTCTCACACAGTTCGAGCCTGATTGAGCGTTTGAAAAAATCTTATTGTGTGATGTTTTTTTCAATCACAGGATTTTTAAATGTGATTGTGGGCATAGTCTTAATCTTGCATCATGACGATCTGGCATGTTTGAGGACTCACCACTAGAGATGGAGATTCAGTTAGAATTCTGAGATGAAAATAAACTTTTATAACCAATGGTGTCTTCATTGTGTCAGAAATCAGTGTAGTATTACTGTCAAACAGGTGTAAATAATAACACTGATTGAATGGTCATTATTGTCATACAGTATATTAGACCCCATGTCCTTGTATGAAGGCATTGGTTTTTGAGATAACCACTTATTGTAGAAAGCTACAGTTTCATTTTTAGGCTAATTGGGTCCCCCTGTCCACATGAAAAGGACCTATATAAAAAATATATAGGTTTTAATACAGGGCCAGATATAGGTTTCTCATATGCAGCATATGTAAAATTAGCTGTTTTCATATATTTTAGGGACATATAGGTACCTATAGTATATATTGTAGCAAGGGTCTCCAACCCTGGTCCTAGAGAACCCCTATCCTGCATGTTTTAGTTGTTTCCCTCTTCCTGCACACCTGATGCTCATTATCAGTCTTCTGCTGAGCAGATGATAAGCTGATCATTAGAATCAGGTGTGTTGGAACAGGGATACATCTGAAACATGTAGGACAGGGGCACTCTATGACCAGGGTTGGCGAACCATTTATTATAGGTACATATATTGTGACAGCATGAGAGGCCGAGGCAGTTTAAGAAGTGCAAGGACACAAATAAGTCAAATTAAATCTTCCGGTTTAATGGCAAAAATGGTAGGGTGAACAGAAAAAGTGCTTCAATTGCAAAAACATCAACCAAAGAGCAAAAAGGGGGTGAACATAAAAGTCTTTCTTAGAGGGACTAAGCACAGAACTTAAAGTGAGGTCTCCAGCAGTTATCCTCTTCTTTCAACTAATACAGTCTTACTGAAAAAGTCCGTCCTCAGTAGATCCGTGGTGAGGCTCCCATATCTCAAAGGCACCAATAGTCCTCCAGTAGGCACCCAGGTGAGTATCCCCCTCCCAGGGGATCTTTCAAGGAGAGGAGGTTGAGACAGTCCCCTGTCTCTCCAACGCTGCTCTCCTTCTGTCTGGGTTAGCTGCTCTTATCAAGCCCAACTACTCACACAGCCATGAGCTTCAGCTGTGCCCCGCTGATTGGCTGCAGCTGAGTGTGAGGCCTGGGCTGGGAGGTGGAGTTCCCGACTCGACCAGCAGATGGAGCCGTACATAAAAAATTTCCAAGCGATGTTGCTTGCATCAGACAAACAGATGAAAATGATTGATTTGGGTATTGTTTAGAAGAAAAGAATAACCAAAATAAATTGGTAGTTTCAACATATTAAGTCCTGGATGTTTTATTGCTTAAACATCCAGTTTGCACCTCAACAGAATAGAGCACGTGGGTTTGGAGGATGGTACAATATTTGGTGGATTTTGGTGACTTAATGTCCAAACACTTGTTTCCACCACTGCATGTGTCATTTAGTGGTACATTTGTATAGTATCACTCTATTATTGAAATCATACAGATATCTGAGACTGTGAATTGTTATCTGAATTTTGAAATGAGAGCTTGTGATCTTTGTAAATCACTGTGTTGGAGTATTGTGTGTATTGAACTACATAATAAAATTAAAATATTGAATCTGGAGGCACTGGTAGCATTGCTGATCAATACTGATGACTCAACAGTTATTTTTCTTTGTGCTGACTCCGTCGCCTGTTCTCGGCTTTGAAGCAGTTTGCTTTTATGACCTTTTAATTTTCTCCCGTGACATTTTTAGACCACACAGCACCTCAGGGTGTTCACCAACCACATACAGTCATGTCAGTTTCACTGTCACACAGAGTCATAAAGCAAATGTAGTGGAGAGCTTTGCATGACAATAAAACTTTGACAGAGACGCACCAGTTTCATCTGCAGTTTCTGCAATGTGTAATGTATGAATTTCATTACATCTGTTGTTGCTGGGAAAAAGTGTGTATGTATGCAATTACACAACAGGTGAGGAGCTTTGTTAGTATGTTCTAATTTTTTGGTATAATGTGAAAAATATACATGGATATTCCAAGAAGTATGTGAAAATGGTTCATATTTGTATACATGCTAATAATAAGGCATATTGTAATATTAGAGTGTCATGATGACATTTAAGACATGTTATCTTTATCAGATCCATACACAACAGTTCTCTATTGAATTTACAGCAGAAGAAACATCGGGCCCAATTAGATGATCTCATTAAAGAGCACCAGTTGGGGGTGGACGGGGGTAAACAATAACCGTTTCTCAATATCAAGAATGTAGGGTATGGTCTTGCAAATTTGGCAAGTACGGTCTTAGTAAGAAGAGTTTCAAAGAACAGTCTTCCTTAGAATGCAAGTCTCTCTGTAATTCAGACAGACAAGTTTTAGTCTTGGCTTAAATCAGTTGCTTTTTCACATCTGTTCCATTAACAAAACAGAAAAAACACATAAAAAAAAATAAAGAAAACTGGTTGAATTTTTCTAAATATTTAAACTAAACCATCCATTAAGAACGCATCATCACTGATGCATCAGCTGTTAAAACGTTAATGCCCATAATCACTTGTGGGGTAGTAATCAGACCTGAATGACGAGGTTATTAAAAAATGAGGAATGAGAGAAAGTTCATGTGTTTAAATAATGGTAATGGTACATGGATAAATACATATAAGCATGAAACATCATGTATACACCTGACCTTAGTGGATAGGAAAATAGCAAGTATATGCCAGTGGAAGGTTGATCAGAATACAAGTATTGATAATGATCCTTTAACTATCTTCTGTGAGGTTGATAGTGAATTGAAAATTGAAGAGGGTGACATACATCATAAATGGCATTTTATTAAAGCTGATTGGGAGAACATTTTAAAAAGTTGCAACAAAGAAATTAAAAATGTACCTATGGTACAGCAATCTATAGATGAGATGAATGATAACTTAAGTATACTCATTCTCAGAGCAGCAAATCAAAGCATCCCTATTAGTAAGAGTCAGAGGAGGAAAGTGAATGCGCTTTGGTAGAATGAGAAATGCCAAGAAGTCATTAAAGACCAAAATAAACATTCAAAAAATTACATAAAATATTAACTATGGAAAATCTAATGGAATATCAAAGAAAAAAAAGTAAGATGTATAGAATTACTCCTGGAGACAATTTTGTTCTACAATTGGAAGGGAAACTACTTTGATTAAAATGTGGATGATGCTCAAAAAGATGTCAGGCAGGTATAAACAATCAAATATCCCTGTACTAATAGATGATAAAAATTCCCAAGCAGTATCAGATAAAGAAAAGGCCAATATGTTGGTCAAATGTTTGCTGATATTCATAGAGGTAATCATTTAGACAATTGTTTCAAGAAAAGGAAAGCAGATGAAGATATCCTAAATGCAAAAACAGACACAGGGTCAAAACTAGATGTTGACTTTAACTTATTAGAGTTAAAAATGGCTGTAGCTAATACAGCAGATTCAGCCCCAGGGACTGATAATGTATGTTATGCGATGTTAAGGAAACTTCCTGATGAAAGGTTAGGAACAAAATTGAGTTATTTAATAGAATTTGGAATGAAGGCAAACTACTTGAAATATGAAAAAAAGATAGTGTCAATGATACTGCGCTCATCCAGAACATGTCTTAATTGGCAACCTAATTATGCACAATTTCACAAAACAAATAAATAAGTTTTGTGCCCATGTCTGAGATCTACCTAACAAACCAATCAGAATGGAAATCAGTTGAGAAATGAGAGAGGAGATACGATTTTAGTTATGACACAATGTGGAGCTTTGTTAGCTTAATTAACTACTTAATTATGCAAATTTCACCCAAAAAAAGAATAAATTTTGTGCCCATGGCTGATATCTACCCAACAATCCAATCAGAATGGAAATCGGTTGAGAAATGAGAGAGGAGTAGCGATTTTTGTGGATTGTGGACGACGACGAACAGACGACGGACGCATCACCACGGCATAAGTTCATGCGGATGAGCGAAAGAAACTAAAAAGCAAAATAAAACCCAAAAAACTAATAAATATTTATGAAGTAATAAATAACTTTTAAAAAATGTGCCAAAAAAAATTACTGAAATTATTTTTTTTAGAAAATAAATAAATAACTAGTATTGTAATTTGGTTATTTTAGTTTAGTCTTTTTCTAAATCAGTTTCTTTCTTACACCTGTTTATCTCCATACATCAGTTCCATCAACAAAACTCAGTAAAAAAAACAAAAGACAAACTGTTGAATTTTTCTGAATATTTAAACTAAACCATCCTTTCAGAATGCGTCAGCGCTGACACATCAGGGGTTAAAGGGTTAAAATCCCATGTGCTTGGCTACAAAAGGTGGCATTTTACACCATTTCAATACAAAGTGCAGTTTATACACTGAAAAAAAACCCCAAATCTAAATCTGACCAAGTGTATTTGTGTCATGTCTAGTCCAAATATCTGATCACATTAAAATTAAACAGAATCACCTACAGAGGAACTTTTCAGTAATAAATAAGAACTGGTTTATAGACAATAGATCTGGAAAATCAGATTTCAGGATAATCCTCTTAATCCACTGTCAGTTTTTCAAGCATAAATATCTGACATTACATTTTTCCCAGTGTCTTTTATTCCTGGTAGAGAAAACAGAAGGTGTGTTTTAAAAGGAGTCGTGCTCTGCAGTGTTTCAGAAGTGCTCAGCTGTTCCTGGTTGGTCCTCTGGTGTTAGCAGAGCGCTGTTCCCCCTTCACCCACTGCTGACGCTCCCAGAACATGTTGTACTTTTAGGGCAGAGACGCCCCTCCAGGCTGCACATGGACAATATAACTGTGGAGACGCTTTACATAACTTTTCTTGGACTTTTTTCCAAACCTGTGTTCAGACCAAACCACTTCTCCTGTGTGCTTGTTCAAGGATCATCCATAAATCCTGTTTTCAGTTCAATTTACCAGCACTGTAAACCCCAACAAGTTCAGAAAACTCAACATTTTTACTAATTACATAAAAACTTTTAAGTTTTGATAACTTTATTGAGTTAAACTATACTTAAAAAAAAAAAATGTGTTTATAAAGTTTAGTTTGTGTGAGGGAGGGGAGGGGCCTATGCCTGCTGGATCTGCTTTGTGCCACATTGCATTGTGGGTATTTGTGTTAAAAATGTGTTGTTTTATGAGCAGGAGTAAAGTAGGGTTGTTAAGTATTTTAATCCTTTCAGAGTTATTCTAGCAACAGACAGAGTAAAATTTAACCAGATAACTTCCAGTGTTGGTGAAAATAATTGGAGTTCACAGAGGTTTTACACTGTCAG
>JAPTYR010000015.1:30064516-30074591 GCA_029814505.1 Siphamia roseigaster | reverse complement strand
GATATAACCACGCTCTGTAATGAAACAGATTCATGTGTTGTTTCCCTGTTGTCACTCGTGTAGGTCCGTCTCTGAAATGGGTCCGACTAGGAACTATAACTTAACGCCGCAGGGCGGAACAGAGGTAATCTATGTTATTGCATTATTTTTTGCATTATAAATATAATGTAGAATATACTATATATTATAAATGCCTTGATAGTGTATGTTTGGGCCTACTCAATTGTGGACAAACTTAACTGCATTTTAAATAAATGTATTGATAAGTTGAAATCTCTTGCATTTGCAAACATTTCATACTTCTATTACTACTGACACTGATAACAATAATAAAATAATGATAATATACTTAGATGCAGAAGGAGAAAGAGTAGTGACATTATAAATAAATAAATGTAATCATTGTGAAATTATTTTTATGTACATATAAACATATGCTCTAATAGGAAACTACTAGGCCGATAAATTCACAAATCATTTTATTCTGCTTTGTTTTTTTTTTTTTGTTTTGTTTGTTTTATACTGTGAACCAACTTTTTTTGGAATTGTCGTCATTCCACTTCTATTTCATAAGTTTATATTTACAACAGGTGTAGAGAAACAACTGAGACAAATACTGGTCTTTTAAATGAGATATAAGCCATGATTGAGTGGGCTGATGCATGCAGAACAATGGAAAACAGTTTAACAGTTCAGCAAAAAAAATGTTTAAAGGTCATTGTATAAGTCGTGGCCACTATTATAAACTTAAGCACCAACGTAACCTGAAGTAAAACAGTGACTCAAAAACATATGTCCAAGATCTGCAAGGGTTGTTCAGTGAGAAAACTGTCAACTGGAGTATTATCGTGGAACAGCCTGCTCAGTCACTTCATCTAAATCCTATTGAACTTCTCTGGCATAAGTTGGATTGTAAGGTCAGACATAAATGTCAAACCTGCCATGAACACCTTTGGGAAGTTTTACAAGAGGAATGGAAAAATATTTTAGCTGAATCTTTGGAGAAAGTAACGGTCTATGTCAAGAGTGTATAACTGCTTTTATTGACAATAAAACTTACTATTTTTGGACATATATCTGTACATCTGACTTTATTTGGTTTAAAATACACCTTTATACAGTTAAATTTCCTATATTGTTGCAGGTAACCCAAGAAACATGCATGTGCCTCTCAAAAATGACCAAAAAAACAAGTGTTTCTACACTTTTCACAAACACTAATTCATTTCTTCAAGAGAAACAAATGTTGTTCTTTATTAACCCATAAAGACCCAAACATCCACCACCAAAACTCTACTCTACTCTATTGTTTAATACCTGTTGATCCACTAACCCAGAGGTGGGGAATCCTGGTCCTCGAGAGCCGGGATACTGGGATCCTGCATGTTTTGTATATTTCACTCTTCCAGCACACCTGATTTAATGAATGATTAGGTCATCATCAAGCTCTGCAAAAGCCTGATAGCAATGTAATGACTTCTAGGGGTGATGGAAGAGAGAAATATCTAAAACATACAGGGTACTGGCCCCAGAGAACCAGGATTCCCCACCCCTGCACTAATCCTATTAATACATGTAAATACAGTTTGTCATCAGATATGACCCATTTGGATGTTTGGAGGCTCCATAGTTACCATGGAAACACTATCATCTTCTACAACATTGATTCAGTAAAACTCATGGAGTTGGATCAATGATAATGGGTGGAGACGCTTTATATTCAGTATTAATATTCAATATACTGAAAAAGATACTTTCTCTGCAGTTTTATCTCTTTTTGATATAATAACCCAACTTTAAATTACATTTTGATGAACATCTTCATGGTCAGTAAATTAAAAATCTGGAAATACATGTTTCATCCTAATAACATACAAAATGCAGAGGACAATAGAAGGAAATTATGATAAACATAAGAAAGGTCAGATGTAGAGAAAAAGTCATTTGGGAAATGATATAAAAAGTAGTGTTGGGTCTTTATGGGATAATATTTATTTGGACTGTCCTTCAGATTCAGATTGACTTCAACGGTCCACAGGGGAAATTAAATTATCCTTCAGGTCAAGAAAAGCAATAAAATGAAATAGAATGAAAGTGAAAACATATCAGTTAATTTACAGAACTATCCTCGTCATAGGTTGAAATATAAATAGTGAGTCAAGCATCCAACTCATGTCAGTATTATTTTACTTGCAGCTCATGTTTGAATATGTACTTAAATGTATATTTTTTATTTTAATTTAATTTCTGAATATGCCTAACATTTTACAGTATATAGTCTGAATACATACTGTACATAAAATTTTAATCAAGTCAAATTTACATATATATTTTGACACTTAATGGATTGGTTTCAAGACCTGTTTTTAATAGTTATGAGTTCTTTGAAACTATACCCAGATAGTATGAAGTCGTTAAACTTATGATTGACATTTTCTTTAGCGACAACAGCCTAGTACCAGGAATTTGCAGGTCATTTCCAAGGAATAGATTGTGTCATTTATGGTGTAGTTCTAATGGTGATACTTTAAGGGTCTCAAGACAGGCTTTTGTTCATAATTAGATTGAGATGATATGTTCAAGGGGTCAGACGTATTGATATTTTCTCATGTCTGCTGTGTGAATCACCACAAGCCACCGTTGAGGGTCACTGGACTAACACCTGTTATATATGGTTGTGCTTTATTGAGCAGTATGACTCAACACTTTACACTGTGCTTCCCTCTGGTGGTTAACACAAATATCTGCATGTGAGTGGCTGGCCCTGCCCTCAGGCATATGGGTTACAATATGGAGGGAACTGGGAAGTTGGAATTCCTCTGCAGCGGACAGGGAGTGGCACTTGAACTGCCAAGAGGAAAAAAAAAACCCAGTCTGAAGAAAAGAAATTCTTAAGTATGTTTGTTAAGCTATAGATTGTCGCATGGGAAAAAAAAAAATTCCAATTCACTGATTGGTTTGTCAGCACAGTTTTTAAGGTAGCAGCCCTTTGTGACTTGCAAAATTTTAGAGCAGTGACTTGATCATACAGTTCGTTTTGACAGGTGCAATGATCCTTTACCTGCTTGACAGCTATCAGCAGAAGTCACATAGGCTGTTTCAGAAGGACTGGCCAGACAATCTGACTAAAGTATGAACCTTTACAAGACAAGTGACTAGACCCATTTCTGCATTAAGACCAAATTAAAATGCTAGAGTTTAACCCACTTCAAGAAAGTATCAAGCAGATGTCAAAGTTTGGAGAACTTTATTGATAATACTGCCATATCACCACTACAGGTTATCAGAATGTCACTGGGAATGCGTTCATGACAACTTTTGGAATGTGTGATGACTCAGTACTCCTCCCCTTCTTCATCTTCCTCTCCCATACTATCAGTGCCAACCTCTTCATAATCCTTCTCCAGGGCTGCCATGTCTTCTCTGGCCTCTGAGAACTCTCCCTCCTCCATTCCTTCCCCAACATACCAGTGGACGAAGGCTCTCTTGGCGTACATCAGGTCAAACTTGTGGTCCAGACGGGCCCAGGCCTCAGCGATGGCTGTGGTGTTGCTCAGCATGCACACAGCTCTCTGCACCTTGGCCAGGTCTCCTCCAGGAACCACCGTTGGAGGCTGATAGTTGATGCCCACCTTGAAGCCTGTGGGGCACCAGTCCACAAACTGGATGGTGCGTTTGGTCTTAATGGCGGCGATGGCAGAGTTGACGTCTTTGGGAACCACATCACCACGATACAGCAGACAGCAGGCCATGTATTTACCGTGACGGGGATCGCACTTCACCATCTGATTGGCTGGCTCAAAGCAGGCGTTGGTGATGTCAGCCACTGACAGCTGCTCGTGGTAGGCCTTCTCTGCAGAGATGACCGGGGCGTAGGTGGCCAGAGGGAAGTGAATGCGAGGGTAGGGCACCAAGTTGGTCTGGAACTCTGTCAGGTCAACGTTCAGGGCTCCATCAAAGCGAAGTGAGGCTGTGATTGAAGACACAATCTGGCCGATGAGCCTGTTGAGGTTGGTGTAGGTTGGCCTTTCGATGTCAAGATTCCTGCGGCAGATGTCGTAGATGGCTTCATTGTCCACCATGAAGGCACAGTCGGAGTGTTCCAGGGTGGTGTGGGTGGTCAGGATGGAGTTGTAGGGCTCCACCACTGCTGTGGAAACCTGGGGGGCTGGGTAGATGGCAAACTCAAGCTTGGACTTTTTGCCAAAGTCAACAGAGAGTCTCTCCATCAGCAGAGAGGTGAAACCAGAGCCAGTGCCTCCACCGAATGAGTGGAAGACCAGGAAGCCTTGGAGCCCAGTGCACTGGTCAGCCTACAAAAACAGAAACACATTTATAAAGACTCATACAAAGATAGACAACTTACTGATCCCTTGACAGAAGTGCTGTCCTGAAATTTTCTCACCAGCTTGCGGATTCGGTCAAGGACAGAGTCGATGATCTCTTTACCGATGGTGTAGTGTCCACGGGCATAGTTGTTGGCTGCGTCCTCCTTTCCAGAGATCAGCTGCTCGGGGTGAAAGAGCTGGCGGTACGTTCCTGTGCGTACCTCATCTTAAAAATAACGAACAAGAGTTTAGACAGTCAACCATTGTAAGACAAGGATTCATTTTGTGAGTAACTGTGATGAACTGACCAATGACAGTGGGTTCCAGGTCAACAAAGATGGCTCGGGGAACATACTTTCCAGCCCCAGTCTCACTGAAGAAGGTCGTGAAGGAGTCGTCATGGCCACCGATGGGTTTGTGGCTGGGCATCTGGCCGTCCGGCTGAATGCCATGTTCTAGACAGTAGAGTTCCCAACAGGTGTTCCCCATCTGGACACCGGCCTGGCCGACGTGGACAGAGATGCATTCACGCTGCAAGACAAGAATGGGAAAAGTTGAATGGAGAGAAAGAAGGGCAGAGAAGAGAGGGACAGGGAGTGAAGGAGAAAGGGGGACAGGAAGTAATTTATTGTGGCCTAATTTTACATATAAACCAAAGCTGCAGGTGTAAGACTCCAAAGGGAAGATTAGCACAAGGTGAAGGAAAGGAGGTTGGAGGTCAAAGGGTAAATGTAAAATAGATTTCCTGCAGCTGTCGGTGCATCTCATGTGACTGCATCAGAGCAAAGTTCATGAGCTAACGTAGCTGCAGTTCAGATACCACATCTACAGTTACGGAAATAATTATTAGACCACCCTTGTTTTCTTCAGTTTCTTGTTAATTTTAATGCCTGGTACAACTAAAAGGTACATTTGTTTAAAAAAAAAAAAATATTTTGACAACAAAAATAGCTTATATTAGTTTAATTTCAGAGCTGATATCTAGAGATTGTCCATGGTTTTCTTGATAATAACCCAAATCAGTTAAGTTCTTACATCAATATCTATGGCACTGTGCTGACAAAAACATGTTTTCTTTTCTGTCCGTTTTAGTCACATGATAAACAGGAGTTAGTACTTGATTGCCCAACCATTGTTTTTGATGATTGTTGATGGTCTGAATTTTTTTCCATAACTGTACGGGCTACAACATCAAAAACAAGCAACTAATGGAAAGACAATATAAACACAATAAATCTAACAATCATATATGGAAATTAAATCATGTATCAGCCACAATATGTCACAGCAATGTTTACAATGTTTTCTGAAATAAATGTACCCCTACTCTTTCATACTCAATCTGCTAGTGTTTTTTTAATAATTCCACTGAATTACAGGAGTGGATTATGGATGCTAATTAGTGGAAGGGATTCAGAAAGTTATTTCCCATTTTTGAAATATTTTTAGTACAGATTAATGCTTAACAGCGTGATTTTAAATGCAGTATGAGCTTGTCATTAGGTTTTAAAAGTCATAGAATGTCAAATAGCTCTTGTTTTTCCATCCCAGCAGTGGTGACCCTCCTTCTGGTCTGGGTTTTCAGGTTAGCAGAGCTCTGCGTTGCAGCTATTTTGGGCTCCCCCATGCAAACCTGACACCTAGCATACAGGCTGTCTGTTTCAGTAAACACTGACTGGCAGGCCTCAAAATAGTGGCTAGGATTCTGCCAGGTAGAATTTACCCATCCTCTACTTAAGGTTCACTCTCCCACAACAACAACAACAAAAATAATAATAATGATAAACTTGAAAACTCACTGAAATGGTAAATCCTCATTAAAACACAACTACTATATCTGGAACTCAACAAAGCCAGGTGGGTTAATGACAAACCTGTGTGTCCTGTCTGATAAAGAGAGAAGGTGAATGATAAGATTAAAGAGAGAGAAAGACAAAGCCATCAATTTGTTAAAAGCTTTTTCAGGTCAGCATTCATCAGAACAGATCCCTTAATACCCCGACATCACAGTACATCCTGTCTCCATAACAGAAAGACACACATAAGGTGCCATAAAAACAAAGTGGTACTATTCACCTGAACAAAATAAAGAAGGGAGGCTGTGATGGTGTTTGTTAAGCTACATCATTGGGAGGAAAAACCCATTTCTGAATTGATTTCTTCTCATAACCTTCATTGATACAACACACCATTTAAACAACTGTGTCAGTACTGCATCACGATCACTAATTCACACCTAATTTAACTTTATTTTCCCCATATCTTCATCTTGTATCTGCACCAAAGAGGATTAGGGCCACTGGGGAAAAAAAAATAATTTTTATTATCATTCTGAGGGGGAAAAAAGTCAAAATTCCAACTTTTTCTTCAGAATAATAACAAATACATATATATAGTACCTTAATACATTTTTTCCACCCCAGTGGCCCTAATCCTCTTCCATACATATGAGCTGGTTTTCTTTAATTCTATCATAAGGGTTTAAATGTAGTCCATTAGTACTTATACAAAATAATCTTACGCCAAGTTTTAAAAACATATACTAAATTTCATGGCCAGGACTGTTTGGTTAAGGTGTGTATGTGCTCTATCTCTGTAGTGATGACGTTGCTTGATACAGCAGTAGTGACAATGCCAACAAACTGTGTTTATATTACACAGTGCAAACAAGAGCTCCGAGTTTGTCTGTACCAGTTCCAACTCCTGCACTGAAAATTAAACTTAAAAAGTCAAACGTCTCATCTTGTAACAGTTCTCACCACTAATCATAAATGGAATACATCCATTTTGTTTTATTTGCCTGTGAGTTATGAATGGCTATCCAACACAATGTGCATTGCTGCTGTGTGGAAATTCCTGTTTTACACAACTGTGTCAGTTTGGAGGGAAAAGAACATCCCTGCCCTGTAGAAATACTTGCCCGGTCTCATTGAGGCACACCCTAATTCCTAACAGACATGCACACCTCAACAGAAAAAACAAAAAAAAACAAAAAAAAAAAACAGAACACCATATGTTTTTTAGGACAGTGAAATGGCACTTTTTAAAACCTATTTTCAGGAGCATCTGATTATTTATAGGATGTTCTAATTATCTTTTTCTACTGTGCAGATCATCACCACCTGTTCATTCAGGTCAGCAGCAGACACAGCTCAGCTTTACTGACAGTGAAAAGGTTCTATTTTTGACACAGGAGCTCCTGATACAGTTAAGGCCATGTACCTTAACATTCTCAGGTAATGTTTTTGGTGTACTCGAAAAAATAAACTTCAGAATTTTAACATCATTACAAGCTTAAAAAAAAAACAAACAAAAAAACAGAACTTCCTGCAAATGTAAAATATAATCATAATTGCTTCTTCTCAGTGTCATGGGGACAAATAATAAACATATATTACATGTTATATCGTTGTTGTTTCCTGGTATATTCGAAAAATACCTTTAACGGTATTTAACTGTAACACAAGAGATTAAAAAAAAAACAGAACGTCATGCAAATGTAAAATTAATATGTAAAATATAATCAGAATTGCTTCTTCTCAGTGTCATGGGGACAAATAATAAACATATATTACATATTATATCGTTGTTGTTTCCTGGTATATTCGAAAAATACCTTTAACGGTAACACAAGTGATAAAAAAACCAAGACTTCCTACAAAAAGAATAACGAATATGCCAAATACACTCACCATTGTGTCTTCTAATGAGAACGTGCCTTAGAAAATAATAAATAAGACTAATATCTTGCACTAGTTTGTTATTTCCAGGAGCTTCTCACAGCGGCCGTCAATGTGGTCCGAGTGAGTAAGTAGTAATGCCAGGTGGGAGAGGAGCTGTGACGTTTCAGTCAAATCCAAACCACGCCCACCTCTCTGTTCAACGTGGACACGCATCGAGAGCGTGCGCGCAGACTGGGTGTGCGTAAATACCAATGGTAAATACGCACGTGTAACAGTTCACGTTTAAGTTTGTCAAGAGGAAATCTCGCGTCTTTATCATATTTTGATTTGAATTTTCTCTCTCGTCATGTCCTTAGGTCTCAGTACTGCCTTCAGTCCCAAAAAAGGTGCATATGATATGATGCATATTCGACACTATACGTCAGTCGAACGTCCCAAAGGAAGGATATTTTGACGCAGCTCTTTGGAAAACAGTTATTAGTCTCAGTGTCAAATGGAAATGTCAAAATTTAAGGTTAATACTTAAGAAGTGTAAATAGGTCAGTTTTCCTTCTATATGGAACAGGCCACCTGCAAAACTATGGAGCAAGAAAGTGGATTAAAAGATCAGTATCCGTGTAATAATAAGGGTTATGGTTAAAATAAATATTTGTGGTCTCTAAAAATGAGTCCATCTTTGTTTTACTGGGTTGTGTTATGATATTTGTCAGAAAACGAAGTGAAAAGTTACTAATCAAAAAGTTATGAATTCAAAAGTTACGAATACGAATTTCCCGGTGCAGGAAAGGGGACACACGTATGTAATCACTGACGTCATCACGCCACAGGCATCACCAGCAGAACACTGAAAACATAGATGGAATTCAAACTCCTCAGCGGTAACAGTGGGAGTTAAATCTATATTTACTACACCAGTAAAGTTTTACTACACTATTTAATACTATTTATTTATATTTAATACTATTTAACTATTTAATTATTTAATTTAAAGCAGAGGGGAAATGGCAGAACAAGGGTGTTTGACAGATGATGAACCTGGTGATGCGTTTGGCGTGATGACGTCAGTGATGACGTACACGTGTCCCCTTTCCTGCACTTGGGAAATGTTATCTGACTTCCCGTGTTCATGAACCAAAGACATCCAGAGCACCAGAAGTGTTTGTAAACCTTCCTAGAAATCTGTTTTTCCTTTATATCCCTTGGTTAAATAAGCTGCACATAGTAAATCTCAGTGGTGTTGCTGCATATCTGCGTTATCGTTCCATCTGTATGTTCTATCATATGATGTCAACAGAACCACAGAACCCAAACAAAGTAAACATCCATGCATCTATTACTTGACTACAGTGGATTTTTTATTTCACTCTTGCATCTTGAATTAAAACATCTTATTCTGACCCTTTACTTGCAGCAAATTAGTTTTGTGCATACATTGATCATATATGCAAGGTTAACTTACTTTTGATTTACATTCTAGTTTGTTTAATTTATTCTGAATATACAAATAATACAAATAATAATATAGGGCTTCCTGAACGCCATGAGACCATTTCATTGTACACCAAATGTAGAACTGAAAACTGTAGGAAGCAAATAATAATTACACACTGGCAAGAACAGAAAATTCATGACCTATTTGGAAAGGAGTGAGATGAAGCATCGTTTATTTACTCTCACCCCCGATCTCAATAAAACAATATTTCATTTGTGCATACATAACATACATACATATATACACACATATACACTGACATACAGGCTTCTCTGCTGCAAGTCATCTTACCTTAATTAATAAATTAATATTCATCAATAATATCATTCATTATTCCCACTTATCAAGAGAATTTTGTTTGGCAGTTTTACAAACATAGCCCATCTGTTTGGAAGTTTTCCAAAGGGTAATACGGGAGAAAATTTCATGCAGTCTGCGCTAAGTTTGACACTTGTTCGCATTTCCATCAAATCGGGCGATAATGAGCAAGTGTTAAACCTTCTGTAAAACTCTTAACGTCTATTAAAATACTTTTGAGTGGATTGTCCATGGTGTGTGGGCCCATAGCATTT
>JAPTYR010000015.1:29984783-29996279 GCA_029814505.1 Siphamia roseigaster | reverse complement strand
GCGTAGTCAAGGCGGGGGCATTTCTAGTGAAGGCGGCCGCCTTAACAATAATGCGCTGCGGGAAACCCTGGAGTAGAAAGTAGAAAGGATAGTGTGCAGACAGCAGTACACCATGACCTGCAGCCTGACCTCAGAACTACGAGATCCAGTTCTCATGAGCTCAGTCCAATAAATGTTTTCCTGCATTATACCTTCAGAGAGTCCTCTTTAGTGATTTTGTGTCTTTGTAAATCTGCTCACAGACACATTCTCAAGCTCTTTTCGTGTTTGTTCTCAGCTTAAATGTCTGAGATCATGAGGGGAGATGCTGACGTTTAGCAGGTGGAAAGCGTGATGATGTTTTTGAGTGTTCAGCTTTAATTTCATCACTATTTCATTTTTCTTTGATTAGAATAATTTCCGTTTGTACATCCTGTACATCTGTCCAGAATTAAAGCCTTTGAAGTGACAAATGCAAGTAGATTTTCTGCTTGAGTAAATTTCAAGACTAGAAGGTAGATGTTAGTGCATCAAAGTTTACGTCTCTGCAACATTTTGTCATTTATAGATGGTGTTCGATATAGTGGCAGCAACTTGTCATGTTGTGTTCATGAGCACGTTGTAAATTCTGTTATGTATATGGCTTTGTACTGCACAATTAGATGTTTTTGTTGCAGCTCTTGCAGGTATTTAAACAATAAATACATGTACTTGACATATGCAAATAATGTGCACATGTTCTGCCCTGATTGAAGAGTAAATAATGTTCATGCCTGGATGTTAATGGACCGTGATAGCGTCATGCCTGTAAAAGAGATGAGTAAAGTTCAAGTGCCATTCATAAGATATTTCATCATAAAATCACTTTCTGCACCACATTAACTGGACTGTGTGATGAAAGCCAATGAAATGACCTATAGAGTCTTTGTTTTGTAATAATCATATGATTGGCCTTTAATGATATAGACTCATGTCCAGTAAAGACTTTATACCATTATTCATCTGTTTCCAGAAAAAATGACTCACACCTCCGGGCCCCAAGTTCTGATGATATTAACCAACCTTTCCTTTCCTGTTGATTTTCTTCCTCTTGTGGTTCATATGTTCCCTTTTCTCCGTTATCTTTTGCATTTTCTCAGATGCCTTCAAGGCCCCTCAGAGATCTGTGGACAAACCTTTCAGACTGTGTGTCTCAGATGTGTTTAAAGGTAAATTCACACTCGCCAGTCTACTGTATGGGACCCTGATTATGTGAATATTAATTTCTCTTTTTTGAATTGGAAAGGGGGGGAAAAAAACAATTAAAAAATGAAATTGCTGATGTTGCATTCTCTCTTCCCAGACCAGGGTTCTGGCTTCTGTGTAACAGGAAAGATCGAAGCTGGTTACATTCAGACCGGAGACAGAATACTTGCTATGCCTCCCAATGAAACATGCACCGTCAAAGGTACACATATTCGGCGGATATCTTGGTATTCTTTAAACCACTTTCCTAGTTTGAAAAGATATTTGATATAAAATGATAAGGCTCCAGTCAGGGGTCAGTGTCAAAAAGGATTACCACACCAACAGACAAGCTAAAAAATAACCACAGTTAACCACTGGCGTACATTTAATTTAATATGAAAGATGAGTAAATAAATGAGCACACAGCGCATGATAAAAATGTTCTACTTCTGCTGAAATTAAACAGTTGCATTTCTTCATTTGGACTTGAACTGATCTCCAAACTCACCTGCATCTAAATGTGTCTCTTATGAACATGTTTGCATGAGTGGAAAATATATACTGCCATCCTGTGGCAGCTGGTTAACCTGTACTTGGTGTAAAACTGCAGGAATAACACTACATGATGAGCCTCTGGAATGGGCAGCGGCGGGAGATCATGTCAGCCTGACTGTCACCGGCATGGACATCATCAAGATTAAGTACGAATGTCAACAAATTCTACAACATATTCATTTTTGTCTTTATCTTAAAGTCTAAATCAAGTCTTCAGGGGCCACTTACTCAATTTGTCCTCAGGTGGATTGGACCTGAAATAAAAACATGACAACTTCAAATGGTTGTCTTTGTTCAAGTGTGAAAAAATAAAATAAAATTACGTGATGAGAATGTTTACATTTTTAAACTATCCTTTCACAATAAAATGTGAACCAGGGATTGTAACAATATGTTCTCGTATTTATATGTGTACAACTTACAGAGCAGTGAATCTACAAATGAGTAGAGTATTTTATTGTTAAAATCCCACACATTTTTTAAGGTAATTTTCAGATTATTCACATTTTATCATAAAAGGATAGTTTGTAAATGTAAATATATTTATAATGCAATTAAATCAAGGAGAAATTTTTGAGTTGTCAAATCAAGGTTATTATGCTATTATTTTACCCACTTCAGATGGCATTAGGCTGTATGTGGCCACTGAACTACGATGAGTTTGACATCCCTGGTGATCACACAGGGTTCCCACACATCCTGGGATACTCGGAAAAATTATTAACCAATTTTCCAGTCATGGAAAATGAGAGGGGGGGGAGGTCAAGTGTATTTATCATCCCCTGTGTTGTGACCATGTGTGCCTAAACTGAGATGAAAGAAAGGAAGATGTTTTTCAGGGATTTTTATTGAAAATCAATATTTTTAGAGGGTGTACAGGAGAGACTCCAGTTTGTCAGGCTAATAAAGTGCTACACTGTAATCTGTGGGTGTGTTTACATTCTTCCATGATACACTTGTCAGAATTATTTTTCATAAAGAAATAATAGCCACTGACTCAACTTCAAAGTCTGAGTAATAAACATAGAGATAATCTCAGTAAATGCAAGTTCCAGCTGTAGAAAAGAATACTTCCAAAGTATAAGGGAGACAGGGGAATGGATTAGTGTATGACCTGATAACTTGTATATGTCATTACCTCCGCCAAGGTGGTTATGTTTTTGCCTGTGTTTGTTGGTTGGTTGGTTGGTTTGTGTACAAAATAACTCAAATTTTATGGACGGATTTTGATGAAATTTTCAGGGAAGGTCGGAAATGGGGAGATCTGGAAGTGATTAGATTTTGGTGAAGATCCGGAAGAGATCCTGGATTCTGGGTCACTTTTAATTTTCATTAACATTGTAGTCAATGGGGAATAGCAATGCTTGGCGGAGGTCTGCGCTCTCTGAGTGCTTTTCTAGTTTAAACTGTTATCCTGTAGTCCCGTTTGATTTATTTTTTTATCATATAGTCCCGTTGGATTTAAATTGTTATTCTGGAGTGCTGTTGGATTTATATTTTTGTTACAGTCCCGTTGGATTTATCTTCTGTTAGTCCCGTGATGTGCTTTCTTGTCTCCGTTCGAAAGTAAATTTTGTTTTCTTCTATGTCATATTTTACCCACCCACCGTACTAAAAATAATAAACGATCAAAGAAACACACTTTAATCTGTGATCACTTGGAGTTCGAAGTCGAAAGGAGAGCGTCCACCACAACCAGAAGTTCTTGTGCGGTCTGACATTTCAGCGGAAATTACGTCACATTGCTCCATGCATATAGCCCATTGCTTATGATGTCCAATATTTAAAACAAAAACAACAACAGCTCTTCCCACCCCATCTACTAACTATCCTGGATACGTATTCACTCTTGCTAGCCTCACTGATGACTTAACACACTATGAAAGACTCCTTACAGTGCTGGTAATTGAGAAAAAAACTGCCACCACTGTGTTAACCACATGGAAACGTGTGTGTACAGTACGTCTGTGTGCATTGGCATCTGTGGTTGTGCGCATGGGCAGCCAGTATGCACACCAACATGTGTATTAAGAGTGGAATTTATGTAAAAGCGCTCATATTTAGCAGACATTTCCTTTTGATGTTCAAGCTCACTGTTTCCAGGCAGGACTGTTTAAAGTTTTCAGAAAGAAAGGAGGGAAAATGGGCTGAAGGACAAAAAAAAAGGCAAACAGAAATTGGTATTGGTAAGGAAAACGATTAAATCCACACCCTTTGTCCTGATCCTGTTGCTCTCTCATTCCCGCTCCTGCTCATTCCTGTTTTAATAATTGTCCAAACATTACATTACGTTAGATGTAGGCGTGTTTGTATATTTAAGCATATCCTGCTGTGAGGTTTTGCTGCATTAGACGTAGGCTTAGAGTAAGTTATCAAAACATATCCCTAAGTATTTCTTTCACTGCAATGTAATACAGTTAGGTATAATGACACAGCTAATAGTGCATGTTTGCTTTTCATTTTATTTCTTTCCATTTGTTTACCTGTTTGTCTTTTGGTTGGCTTTGTGTATATATGAACGTGTTTGGCTCCTCTACGTTACGTTAGGAGCGCACAAATGCATTCATGCGTGTGTCTGTGTTTATCGATACAGCTAATGGATTTTCTGCTGGCTCAAAGTTTGTTTGTTCAGTAACCCAATATGGTAGTTGGTTTATAAGGCAGACCTTCAGAATAGAAGCATGACTCATGAGTCTGTCCAACACGAACGCCAATGACCTGACACCCGTATCAGGTAACGTGGAGACAGAGGGAGAGAGAGAGAGAGAGGGAGAGAGATGGAATGAGAGGTGGAGGAATTGTGATGATTGATAGACAGGCAGCTTAAACTGAAATTGTAACTTGAAGAAAAGTGTGGATTTAGGGGCGAGGAGCAATGAATAACAGAAAGTAAAAAGAGAGAGAGAGAGATAGAGGCTAAAAGAAAAGACAGATTTGCACCAGTAGTATATTTTTCTCAACCTTGAGCCTTAAAAATCAGATTACATTTCAGTCAGGGGAGGATGGAGTTCCTGCACATCTGGCTACTAAATGGCCACAGAAACATACTAAATTTTTCATTAAGTTTAACCATCAGTGGTGAGATGAATGAGAAGAACAATTAGATTGGCAGAGGAGCAGACAGTTTGACAGACGTGTAGATAATCAGACTAGACGACCGACGGAGCAGAGCAGGCAGATGTTTTCTGTCTGAACGAGGTGACTCACATCTCACTGTCTACCTTCGCTGCCTTTACCACATGAAAGCAGCCATTTAGAACTCATGAAAGGGATGTGATCTGAGCTCTCTATAAAAACGTGAATGTCTAATGGCGACTGAGAGGTTTTAAAGACCTCTAGTGACACTGCAAAGAAAGCCTCAAACTGACTGATGACGTAAGGCGTTACATGAAGGAAGACGAACTTGAAAACATACACTGATTATTTTTCAAGTCTGTCTTATCTAATCTAATACAATAATCATATGTTAGATGGAGTCAGATAATTACAGGCTTTTGTAATCGTTCCTCCGCAAAATAATCACGAAAACCTCTTTTTATACTTCGAAGATTGCAAAAACATTTACAAGAACAAGGCAATGAATGAAAGAAGATTAAAAATGAGAACATAGGGAAAGGTCAAGAGGATATATTCATGGATAAAATGAGGACATGAAAATGACATGGAAGTAAGTGAGGAAGTTGAATCATTTGCCCTCCCCTGTTTTTATCAGCTGTCTGTCTAATATAGATTTCCGATTAATTTCTTTTCTTTTTTTTTTTTTTAAATCTCTGTTATCTCTATCTATCTCCATTTTCCTGTTTCTCCCTCACTTTGTACTCCAGTGCCAGCTCCAGCCGTCCTCTAGCATTGTTCTGAGGGGAAAAAACACAGAGGTTGGATCGTCTTACCTTTTCAGGAAGACAAAAAAAAAGAAAACAGGCTAAACCTAAAACTCCCTAAAAACCTTAGGGAGAAAAAGGGAAGTGATGGTGCTGGTTGGAGGAGGGAGAACTAAGTAAAGGTTCTTAAACTGAGGTGCAAAGCATGGTCTCTTGGAAATTTATCACAACTGATAATTAAAGTGCTAATCAACTATACCGTGTGCAATTTTATACAGTAAATACTTTACCACAAAAATATTCCAAGACTGACATGATTAATTTGAATCTAAGAAATAAACAATACAAAAAGAAATAAAATATCATAGTAGCATCATTGCAAATCACTTTATTAAACACACATGGATCAGATTTGCATGGTCCTTTATGCCAAATTCATTCAATCACACCATGACAGCAAAATGATGAATGACAATAGTAATTAAACAGTTGATAGTAAACCTACTGTGTAACTTCTCAGATTGCTTTCCTGCTGTCACTGATCCCTTAGAAAACTGCTCACCCATTTGTTCACAGTAATACACTAGAAAACTGTCATGGATCAGAATAGAGTAAAATACGTATAAATAAGAAGACATTTGGTGAGCTCTAGTTTTCCTAGCTGGTCTTATCTCTTTTTTTGTAAGTCTGCTACCAAAGTTTAAGGCTTAATACATTTCAGTCTAAACTGTATTTTGTTGTTGGGTTATAAAGTGTAATATAAAGCTAAACTAAGGCAATGCCTTTGCACATTAACATGTTAAAACTAGTATTTAGCTCAAAGCAATGCTGTGTTGGCATCTATTGCATTTCACACCTAAATACATATCACATTATTTTATAGTGCAGCTTCACTTTTAAACATAATATTCTACATACAGTAAGCAGAAATCATTTTATCTGTTATATTTTGCTGATGCCAGCATTTTATTCAATGTGCGATTAAAAAAAAAAGTTAATAGGTAAGTATTTGTTTGACATCCTGTCTCTCTCCTGCACTGTATATATATATATATGTGTGTGTTTGTGTATGTGTATATATGTGTATGTGTATGTGTATATATGTGTATGTGTATATATGTAAATGTATATGTATATATACGTGTACGTGTATGTGTATGTGTATATATGTGTTTGTGTATGTGTATATGTATATGTGTATGTGTATATATGTGTTTGTGTATGTGTATATGTATATGTGTATGTTTATATGTATATGTGTATGTGTATGTGTATATATATGTGTATATATGTGTATGTGTATATATGTGTATGTATATGCACTTGTGCTATTTGGTTCAATAAGCACATACAGACTATAGGCCATAGAAGATTCAGCACGCGATAGTAAAAAACAAAAATAGATAGCTAGGACAGTAATCCATTAAATCAGATTATTGTGGGGGGGTTGTGGTTACTGGGCTGCATGTTCTACACTTGGACACCTATAAGGGCTTTCATAGGTGCCTCCCATAACATACTGTAAGTCATTAATTCACAGACAGAATTTACAGTGGCAGACTGTAAACCACTGAAGCACAAGGTATGAATTATTTAGAGTGTTGCTTGGTTGCTTGGACCCAAAAGAGTCTGAATGTCTTCTATTGATTTTCCCATTAATTTGACTTGTCTCAGGTGTAAAATAAATAAATAAAAATAAAAACCTTCATCTAAATTCAGCTCATTAGTTGCATTTCTTTTTTAAACATGTTTTTGAATCTGAGGCTTTTATGAGTCTATGGAAACGACAGAAGTGGTGTTCAGAGATTTACTCTAGCCTGAAAATATAGAATTCTTCTCCTAAATTGTGCAAAAATAATTCAATCTAAAAATGTAACTGAGATGTTCTGTACTTTTAGTGGAGACTTGCATTCAGGCACAGCAGATACAATACATAAACATTAAACAAAAAAGGAGATCTATCCAGCAGACAATATTACATGGGAACTAGAACTAAAACAAGCTGAATGTTGTTGCAACATATATTTGTCTCCTGTATTTCCTCCTCAGATCCATATTTCTCCCTCTGTGTCTGTTCCTGAGCTGCAAATGCATTTTGTATTCGACCCAATGCCTGTACGCAAGTGCAATTTCCAGAGAAGTGCGTAACTGTGTGTCAGTGACTCATCACTGTATTAGCACAACAACTGTGGGGGTGTCGACCTCACTGTGATGTCAGTGTTGCCATGGAGACAGCGGAGCAGGGGATGGGCTTAGATAAAGATGAGGGAAAGGGAAAGGGGCCAGGTGACACAAAAAGACAGACATGTGGCTAAGCAAGGAAAAATCCTTGACTTGTGTTTTTATTTTCCTTGCTGGGATCATGCCAGCGATGTGTGTTTGGTGTGTGTTTAAGTTTGTGGGGACAATATGTAAGTATGTTTTACTGTAGCAAAAAGGACTGAGAGAGAAGTTTGTTTAAGGAGATAATGTGTACTCACCATCTGAGCAGAACTGTTCCCTTGTGCACAGTTTTCTCTCAAACAGGCAACCTGAGACAGAAAGACAAAAGAGGCCAGTGGATAAAATCTGCCACCACAATCTCCATAGCAACAACTGCTTTAAGTCACATTTAGAGGTTTGAAATCAGAACCAAACACAGCACACTTAACCTTGGCTTATTCGGTGTAATTAGTCTCACGGTACACAGTGTTACTCAAACAGAAGCACTCAAATCCTTCATATTGTTTGTTTTAATCCATATGTTATCATCGTCAAAGCCAGCCTACACTGCACTTACACTTTTAAGGTGTTTGCAAAGTGGCAAATACATTTTGGATGTTTGAGAGCATAAAACCTGGATTTCTGAAAACACCAAAATGACCTTTGAATTAATTGCCTTGGTTACAGTCAATAAATATAGAGGTTTTCCAAAAAGTTTTGGAATCACAGGTTTTCCAGAGGTTTACATACATTCTGATCAAACTTGCAAAATATGAAAAATGCCAAATATAAATTCATGTTAATCTACTTTGTAATTGATCTGCTCAAGACAAACATAGGATAGCCTTTGGATGTCATTTTTAGCTGTTCCGCTTCCTTTTATTTTTGACTGGTGATTAAGACCTGTGAGGCAATGGCAATGTGGGAAGGAGCAGGTGGCCTGACATAGATAGCAATGCAACCCCACTGAATATTTATGCATGGATAACTGTCTGACTGACTCTTTTTTGCTGTCTACTTTTTTGCTTTCTTGAAAACATACTATTTCCTCAAAATTACATTTGACCATCAGTGTTTCCGTGCATTTAGCAAAAAATTAAAGTAGCAAAAAAGAATTATTTCACCAACATAAAAGGGATGACATATTTCAACTGTATAATGAACACATATACTGTCGTACAGAAATGGGTCTGGGTAGGAGTGAATAGCACTTTGTTTCAAGTACCTGCTTAAATAAAAACATGGATATTTTCTGTAGCTTTGAGTGAATTGACGCAGTACCAGTGACTCACCTCTTCTTTCATTGAGGAGAAACAGACTGAATTATAAGAGTGGGCATCTCATATTACCTTATTTTGTAATATTTAGCTGCTGGAATGTGTAACTATATTACAGTTGTGAAATTAATCATGTTTTACTTGACATTACCAAGCATTTGTTTTAAGAGGTGAGACTGGAAGTAAATATTGATAGAAATACATCCAACAAAGGTATATATATATATATAAATAAATAATAGGGACTTGTGGTTCATGCTCTTGGCAACTGGAGTTAGTCACCCCAGGTTTTAGTGTTTTTAATGGGATGCTAAAATATACATTGGTAAAATACATTTTCATACAGCCTAATAAGACTAAATATGATAAACAAGGTTTCCAAAGTGACATATTTACCCATCATCAAGACACTAAGATACATTGCACAACATCTGATCATATTTCTTATTGCTGTTGTAATAATACATTGGTTCTGTGTGCAAATCCATGAAAAACCTGACATATTATATTCTAACAGGGGTGGTGGTTTTGTCATAGTAACAACAGCATCCATCCAGGCTGTACTTAGCTCCAGAGACATCAGCTCTAACAATGGGAGTAGAAATAGATGATTGGACATGGGGATGGAAGGCTAATCAAATAAACGTGGATGGATGAACGTGCATAAGAATAGACAATGAAGGAGGGAGTTACTGGTTTCTGTCCATGGTCCTGAAACCTGGCACGATGGTTTTTCATTGTTATGTTGTGCATGCTTTTATCATTTTCAAATCTTCAGTAAAAACAATCAAAACCACCAGAATTTTATTATATCTTGGTGATAGTTGGTTTGTATTAAGAAGGCACTGGGTCTCAGTGGGGTTGAAAACAACAATAAAAAAATTAAACACCACAACTGACAAATGTTTTTGTAATCATGTGTATCAAGTGTATCCATTTCCTGCCACCACAAAGAGCTTTAGATATGTGAAACCAACTGTTTCCATGCAGTTTAACAAATGACAGAAATATATTAGTGACATTATTCAGTCATAAATCAGAAGAAATATGCACGAGATTAATTAAATGAGTGAATACATACAAGGGCGATGCATTTGTTTCTATCAGAAAAACTGAAGGAGGTGTTTTTTTTTTATTATTTTGTCTTGCATTCACTAAAAAAAAAAACCCCACTTATTCTTAGCACACAGAAGAAAACATTATTTTTGCAGAAGGTGAAAATCCTAACTTCAATCTTATGTATATAAGGAAGAATAGAAGCATAAAAAAAAAAATCCATCCTTGGATTGTCAACAACCATCGATGTGACATTTTCCAGCTGCACTTTGTAGTATTCCTGCTGCCACTGCTGTCAATATTAATAAAACAGCTTTAATGTCAGTGTTGCTTTAGCTACTGTGGACAAAGATGGCAAATATTGTTCAGGAACATACTTATAAAGAGAAAAAAAAAATACAGTGACTTTTTAAAAGACATTACTCTTTTTCCCAACCTTTTTTTTTACTACTATGATACAAACACATTATCTCTCTTTTTCTGACAATTAAATAAATGAGACTAAAAAATATATAAACAAATCAAATAGAAATTCCCTGAAATGATGCTTTGCTCTTCCGGAAAGACTCTCTTCCTTATTACTTTGCACTCTACATGGCTGCTCCTCTCCCACTATTTTCATTCAATACATAAGACATTCAATATTTTATATTTCATTCAGGATAACAGGTTTGTACAGCACCATCAGTGGTTTGTAAATGCAGCCTATTTTGGTCTCTGCTGGACTAATGGCCATGACAGTGATGCCATGAGGATAAACACCATGCACCTGTGGGATTATAATAGGAAAATAATGCAGCTTTCAGATCCAGGGGCCATCATCATCATCATCATCATCATCATCTTACCGTATTTTTCTGAAATTCCTTGTTGCCACAGCACTGTTAAAAGCAGCAGAGCCCTCCATGGTTTAAGATGTTTCATGATCTCCTGAAGTCTGACAACAGTGGAGGAGATGCACAAACGGGAGAATCCTTTTTCCGTTTCCCCCCTCCTATTTCCCCCCTGGTTCAAATCCCCATAACGTCAAACGGATCCGCAGCCAGTGTTGGTGTCGGAGGAGCTCACACTGCCCATGTGACGGAAAATTCGAAATAAATGGCTGAATAAAGTAATTCCTCTCAGTGGAAAGGCGGGGCTTAAGGATGAGGGAGGAGAGACAGCGTAGTATTGACTCACGACATCAGCACACACTGCGGATATAACGTTACAATGTGACGACTGAGCAGCGGAGGATTCAGGAACTGTGTCCGATTCAAGAAACCTACAGACAGGTAGATACGTCAGCAACGGAGGTGAAGAGGAGGAGGAGGAGGAGGTTTCTATTTTATCTATATTCTCTGACACTGAAGAAATGTGTAACTTTTCTAACTCTACAC
>JAPTYR010000015.1:29861306-29871414 GCA_029814505.1 Siphamia roseigaster | reverse complement strand
AAGAAATGTGCCGAAAACAATTATTTCCGTTTGCATAGAGACAATGTACGTAACTCCAATGCAGATGATTCAAAATATGCACCAGAGCAACTCCTTTTATTTTTGTATGCTGCCAAGCAATGATTACATATAGCCTAATATAACTATGTCAACATTATTGCCAACTGAGGATGTTATGGAGTTTTGTACTGTCAGGTTTACTGCTCTCAACATAGCCACATAAGTAGATCAGAATATCTCACATTAATTCGTCCATCCATATACTTTTTTCAGAGATTCACATTTCGCATAATGTTATCAAGATGTAGTAAGTGTGAAAGAGACGGTGTGTGTGTGTGCGCATGTGTGTGTGTGTGTGTGTGTTTGGCTGAGTGTGAATGTCTATGGGTCGTTTGAACATAAATTCTTTATCTATAGGCTGTTGTTATCGGATGATTCCACCACAACCTGCCAGGGGACGAGATCATCCACTTTAGAGGAAGCTTTTCTGACTGGACAAAGACATATTTGGGTCTTTTCCCACTGGCTGGTATTATGGTTCCAGGTGTTATTGTGCATTTGTTGTGTATAAGTGTAATTTTGCCAAGCTGTGATGACAGATACATATTCTATAATGACATTCATATCTGTATGTGAGTTACTGTGAGCATGCTGACTTCCCATGTGTTGTTGTGTGAACACCCTTAATTTGACTAAAATGATACTCGGGTTATTTTTGAGGCAGTTGAAACAATCTTTATTTTATACTTTTAATTAATTTTATTTATTTATTTATTTATTTATTTATTTATTTATTTATTATCAGGGAGTGGGGGGTGGTTTTGTGCTGTGCTTTTTCCTGCCTTGCCTCAAAAATGTTGCCGTAGTATCATGGTCCAAACAGAAATAATCATGATTACATGGAGACAGGACACAGAAACAAACCACCAGACTCAGGTGGACAGGTTTTCAAATGGTTTTTCAATATTTTACCTTCTGGAGATGCACATGATATTTTCATATGTATTTTAATGAACTGACATGTGAAAACATCACCTGCACATAAAAGTTAAATTTTCACTTTTTTGTTTTTTTTTAAGCATTATATACCTGGTGAGTGTTTTACCTGGGTCTGGATCTCTGTCTGTGTCATCACTGATCGGTCTCCTGCAATGAGCTATGGGATATGACAAAAAATGTTTTTCCTGTACCTTACTGACCAATAACAATAAAGATTATAGAATATATTTTTTGTTTACTGGCCTTTATGTGTAGTGAACCTACCTCTGTGAAGACCGCAAACAATGTATTTTTTTTTTCAAAATGAATTTAACCTTCATCAAGTGAGATATTGCCTTTTATTATAACATTATACTTTGATTTTTTTTTTTTCTATATTTCATTTATTGGCCATGTAAATGTTCAAAAAAGCACCGACTAATTCCGAAGGTGGTGATATCAAAATGGAGAAACCTCAAGAGAAAGTGACTTTTTCAACAAAACGTGTCATTAACTGAACATAAAAAGAAGCATCTCCATCAAACTACATGGGGTTTATTGGTGAATTAATGTTTCAGAAAATGATTGTGTTTCTGTGTTGAAATGGTACTCATTAATAGGGTTAATTATTCAAAAGCTGCTAAATATTTCATATCAGTATATGCTTTTTGGCATGTGGTGGCTGTTTAGGGTTCAATTTGAAGACTTTTTGTATTTTCACATTTATATTCTCACCCCTTCCTTCAAAGAGGAGGGAAGGTATTGTTTTTTGTTTGTTTGCTTGTTTGTCACCAATTTCCATAAAATTTTCAGTAAAGGTGGTCCTGAATAGATTTAAATTTTGGTGATTCTAGGTCAAAGGTCACCAAAATGTGTTTTCACAATAAGAGATGAGGCAGATCAGGTAAAACACTTGTGAGGGGTGGGGTTTGTTGTACCTGGCACCACTTGTTTGTTTCATTGTTTATTTTGCAGTGGCCGTGCACGATAAATATAGTGTAGGATGATAAGGTAGAAAATAAGGAAACTTAAGGAGGTGTCCCTGCCATTCCTGAATTTTATCTGACTGCTTATTCTTCTAAAGGTGGTTAAGGAGACCAAACATGTCCTTAAAGTGGTGAACTCCTCTAAAATAAGCAATCTGTTCTCCAGCAGGGGGTGCTAGCTTCATATTTTAGCTGTTCATCATCATTGAAAGAGAAAAAACTTTTGGGCATCAAGAGGAGGAAGGAGGGGTGTTGCTGAAAGTTGCTGTCCGTGGTACTGAAACCAACCACAGCCCACCCTGTAACCACAGCAATTCATGTTGCATCCACATTGTATCTGCTTAATCAGAGCATCAGCATTAACATTGTGCTTCAGAATTTATAGAAATACACAGCAGTTGTGAACATGTTCAACACCAACTTAAGTAGCACCTGAAGGACATCTTTAGCAGAACCATCATGACCAAAATAAAACCTGAATTTATTATGTAAAATAACATCTTATTACAGATTAGTAAAGTATGAACTCGGAAAAAGCACAGAGTAGTTTTGGCTCTAACAAAAACTTTATGTTCCAAATACAAATTGTATGCACATACTTGCCAAAAAAAAAAATATTAATACATTTACAATATTTTCTAAAAAATAAATCTTTAAATAGTTTCTCCAACAATAGCTTGATATACATATCTGACAAATATTTAAGCAGGTATGTAGAATAATGCAGTGGAGTTCTAATGTTTGAACACATATTCAACAAATGTGAGCAGATCTACTTCCCACTGTATTGAAAATTCAGGTTTTCTGTAATTTTTCCAATCCTGGCCATACGTCTTAAGTGATAGATCAAACACAAAACAGACCATGCAAAGGTATAAATAATTTTTTTTTACCTTTCAAGATTAAAATAATTACTTTATATGATACATAGAATTTGCTTAATACAGTAGTTGAATACAGCCTGAGTGTTGTTGATGCCTTAACTAGATACTAGTACTGACCTGAAAATGGAAAACACCAAACAATGACAAACATTTCTAGACCTTTTACATAAAATACCTGATAAATTTGAACTATGCAGTGTAAATTAATCTGACAGCCATGTTGGGGGGGAAAAAAATACATGGAGGCTATTAAATGAACATGCATCATATTTCACAAAGTGTGATGCCAGTTCTTTTCCTGCCATTCATTCTATTTTCAGATGTCGTTACAATCCAACACTAGCAAAATGCTACACTGCATTTCAGTAAATAAAACATCAACATTGTAATTTTTACAGTTTATCATTTATTTTGTCGATCAGTTCTAATATATAGTATAGGCTCTACAGGGAAAACAACAGAATCACTGTACTTTCTGCAATAATTCTGTAAGTACGTAAACAAAATTCTTCTGTTATTTTCTGTGAATTTTTCATAACATTACTTAAGCATATAAATATCTATGTACATAAATGTAGAATTTTGTTCAGTAACTGTCTTTTATTCACACTGTTTCTCTTCTTTCTTATCAAATGTTCCCTTTGTGTTTTCATCTTACCCTTGGTTTCTGAAGACAACAGTCATGTTTCAATGCCTCCGTATAATATTTATCATTCAACGCGGTCCAAATGAATGATCAAACCTGACTGTCACTCTCCACTATTATTGTGAGACTCAGCCCTTTCCCTTTTCCTTTGTCTTAACTTAAAACTTACAAAGTGAGTTTACTTTGGTTTGACAGTTCACATTTACTTTCATTGTAGAATCTGCTGAATATTGTGAGTACAAGGGAGATGTTTGTGTGTGCTTTTGTTGGCACTCAGATTGGAGAGTTTACCAAGAACAAAGCTGTCTCTGTCACGTCTTGGTCTCTGTGATCTTCTAAATCTGCTTCCATTAATGTGATTGAATTTACCAAAGTATAAAAGAAATCTCAGTCTTTGTCTTTCACACCATTGTACATGTGATTCAAAAAGGACTTTCTGAAGTACAGCAAATACAGGCAAGTAGTTTGCAAAACAACACATATACATAACAAAATCAGCAGTCTTTGGTAGTCCCTTAAGTGCACAGCTTGATCTGTGCTTTGGCGCTCCTGAATACAGAAAACTGAACGAAGCAATCAGTGTAAAACCTGTCTCTGTCGCTCCTATCTCTGCCCATGCTCAATCCCCCAGGGGTGGAAGTGTCCAGCATCCAGTAGCATTTGCCCCAACCACTGTAGGAGCCTCGGGTACCAGTGCAACCCATCAGTCTGTGGCTCTGAAGGTATCATGAAGTGGTAGAAGAATCTGAGCGGGGCCAAGGTCCAATGGGCAAGACTGTGTTTGTTCACAACCGCATAGCAGGACGCCAGCACACCGTTCACCACTATTGAGCCATGCCGTGTTAAAGGTGCGTACAAACCAGTACTACTCTGCACCTCCACAAAGGTCACCGCTGACAACGTTGGCTTTGACCCTGCTCTGCCTTGTGTTGTGAGTACACACTGTCCTGGTTGGACCTCACTGGCAAAAACTGTCCTCAGACCTGTTTCCCAGCTAGGCCTGGCCTCCCATAGTGAACCAAAAAGTGGTCCTTTAGCTGTCTTTTCCCACCGAGAGTCGTTCAACACACCAGGACAATCGGACACGTAGATCAGGTGTGCTGCCGTGAGTGTAAGATTAAGTCCTGTGTCGGTGCCAATGACGTAGAAGATCTTTGTTGCATTGGGCTGGCGATCCAGAAAGGACACGACTGGGCTGAAGAGAAGAGGACCCTGGACATCTGCTGTGGAGGAGGCCAAGACCAGGTCACCAGGGAGAAGTTCTCGCATCTGTTTAGTCGCCCCACTCTTCAGAGTCACCTCGGCATTGGCAGGAAAACAACCACCGGTCTTGGCTGCCACCGAATGTTCTAAACAGATGGAAAAACAAAAAGATATTTGAACTATTTTATTGAAATACTGAAGCTGTTATTATGGGTAAAAATGCAAATCCTGAACCTCTTTTCTTACTTTTTTTAATCAATTACTGACTATAATGATAAAAGCAATGGTTTATTCAGTGGAAGTCAAAGCCTACGCTCAGACAGCAGGTCTTAAAGCATAATTCAGATTATTAGGTAAAATCTGATATTTTTTTGTGATTATTCATTTTTTAATTATTGTTATTATTATTATTATTATTGCATATGTTTGGAATTAGTATCACTATTTATTATTATTACTCTTTATGAGTCTATGAGTCTTGATCCTGCACCTAAATTTCATTGTACATTTTTTACAATAGCAATAAAGGATCTTATCTTATCTTATCTTATCTTATCTTATCTTATCTTATCTTATCTTATCTTATTATACATTAAATGCGACTTCTATCAGTTTTGAGTATGAACTGAATGCGCCCCTGAAATAATCCATGACCAAGCAGAAATGTTTACAGAAGTAAGTTTGTTCTTTTCCTCATGGAATGTAGAATTGTTATGTTTGTTGCATTTTAATGACGTAAAGATCGGATAAATGTGACCTGACTGTTATAATATCAGATACGTTTCGGATTTAGGACAACATATGAAAATGATCTGGGTTGGATTTGAAAAATATTCAGATTATTGGTGTTCAAACTGTCTTTAATAGATTGAACACAGATCACATATGGGGGAAAAGATTTTGGATTTGGGCCACATTTGCCTACACACCAAACATGCCCTGAGGGTCAATTGCTAATAACCAGTTGTGACACGGATCGGTCATTTTGGCTGTCAATCACCGACTCAAAAATACCAATGGATTGCAAAAAAATCTGCCAACTATAACCTGAAAACAGTCAAGATGAGGAGCGAAACTGAAGTACAACATGCTGAAAAGGCTTTTATGGAGCTTTTCCTTAATGACACCAAAATAATATTGCCTACAACAGCTTTTTTTTTTTTGATCATGACATAAGATTGATGTGAAAACTAAAAGGTGGAGGTAGAATTCTTTCACCTACTCTACCTCTCCAATGGCTGAACCAGCAGGTTATTGTAGGTCAATGGCAGACGTGTAAAACAAGTGAGACTTTGACTCTGACCCAAGGACAGGTTTATCTCAGCGGATTGTTAACATCTGTATATGATGTGACTCATGTTCAAACTTTGTCTTTGGCTGTCTTTTCTGTCTGCCTTGACTCTGACCTTTGCACCTGCTTTACTTATACTGCTTTATCCACAGATTAGTCATGACCCCATCCACATTTAATCTGTTCATTTGAGAAATATGTACGTCTTAATGTACTTAACCGCTTTTGCTCTGCTTTTACATCATCACAGTTTCTATATCCTCCGTATTCTATTAATAAAAGCTTATAAATCAGATGTAATCTATTATATATACTTGTGTTTCTCCCACGTGCCTTGTCAAAGCCATAGTTGCATATTTATGCTGCCAAACATGCCGCAGAAGTCACATTTCACCTTGTGTCCATTTTTATGAATAAGGTGGCCCTTTAAGAAATACTGAGACAAGGTGGTAAGAAAAAGTAGTCAGCAGGAGCTAATGGATAACCAGCTGATTGTATCACCACAGGCAGAGCACGACTTGGGGTCAAAGAAACTGGAAAGTACACAAGCTTAGAAATCTAGAGTCTAGATATTCTTTGGATTACAGCGGGGTTTGGTATTTTGTGAGTTATGTGGTCATTTTTAATACAGAAATTAACTAAAACTTTAGAAATCAGACCCATGAATAGAATAGAATAGAATAGAATAGAATAGAATAGAATAGAATAGAATAGAATAGAATAGATTGGATTGGATTGGATTGGATTGGATTGTAATATGACATAACTGCTGCAAATTTTTTTTTTTAATCTGTTAAAAATGAAAAATTCCACTACCTTTTGTCATTATAAATGCATGCGTGAGGGAGGATTGTCTTAATTCAGTCTCAAGGCAACCAAATATTTGTCCAAGGTGTGTGTGTCTGTAAGCCCGAAGGTTGCAAAGAAGGAGGGCTGTGACCAGGCTGTGATAAGACTTAGATAAGAGATCTGAAAGAAACCTACTGAAGAAAAAGCAGCAGCAAAACAAAGAGAGAGTTAATCATCTCACAGCCTACTAAATGCAGAAGACTGTTAGAATGTAGTTTGGCATCAAATAACTGGTGGTACCAGACATGGGTAAATGGATTTCTAAAATGTCTCAAAAAGTTAGAGAGGCTCGAGATGGAATGTGGTCAAGTATTGTTTGTTTAAAGGTCTACACCTGATTTGTGTTTCTTAAATGGTATGTGGGTTAGAGTAATGTAATAAGTAACTGCCAAATTTAAGAGAAACCTTCAAATCTGTGCCTAGGATGCAAGAAAGGAAGTAAAGTGAGGTTTATATAGTTTTAATGTTGTGTTAATATTGTTGTATTGGTTAAATATTAAGTCACTCATCACGTCCACTAGTTTCCGGGTAGGACTGTGCCATAACAGACTCATACTCATCAACTCAGTAAAACAGTAAAAAAAAACCCATACATATTAAGCATGCACATCTACCACCTTTAAATGTTATGGTACAATAACTAATATTCCATGAATAAGACTAGCGATCAACGATTTGCTGAGTTGGACAACACAAAGACCACAGGTGCACACCCTGCTTTGATTGGCTCCCAGTAGGCCATCCACACAAACAGACAAACACACAAACACACAGATACACAGAGCGACAGAAAAAGAGACGGATAAAGGCACTATTAGTCAGACTACAAACACACAGACAGCTTGTTACAGTTTGCCACACCATTAGTAAATGATGGATTTAACATCACCCTCATTAGTGATAAGGACTGTTGCTCATCAATACAAAAATACACACAAAACCTGTTGTATTTCTTACCTGATTTAACACTGCAGTGAATATGAGCTTTAGACTCATAGTAGACCCAGTCGAACCCAGCTTCTACTGCCAGTCGGGCTAACATGCCATACTTGTTTCTGTCCCTATAGAAAGAAGAAGAAATATATTTTTAACCCCCAGAAATGAATGAGGAATTACATTGAACACCTATGCCAGTTGGAATGTTTATCATGATTTTACTTTGCTACAAAAAAAAAAAAAAAAAGATCTAAAAAGTAAAGACATGTGAAGACCTGTCTGAGGTGGTGATGTCCACAGCCCGGCCCTCATAGTGCAGTGAGTCCTCTGAGTGATGCCCGTCCTCATCCCAGCCCTCTGTCACCCTCAGCTTCACACCAGGCCACATGTTCATCACAGAAATGGCCAGAGAGTTTAACTTGTCTTTACAACGCTGAGAACGATGCAGCACAGGAAAGAAAAGGAATTCTGTTAGTTATTATTATGACATGACAAATATTACTTTTACTTCTCTGTAACTATGAGAGAAAACCACATAAAGATGAGGAGTGTCTACAGACAGACACAGAATAACAGTATAAAAACAGTCATATGTGGAGAAAAGTAGATTTGTAGGAGGTGCACACATTCAAATAAATGCACACAATAATAACAATTGTTTTAAGTAGATGTGTCAGAAAATGAGTGAGTAAAGTACTGTTTCTACTGTATTTTTTGATATGATAACTTACAGATCTTTAGTTTTTAATGCTGATGAAATGAATGAATGAATGAATGAATGAATGAATGAATGAATGAATGAATGAATGAATGAATGAATGACACAACATGAACTCTAGAACAATTTGGAGTGGTAAAATGTATCTTATTATAAGCCAGAGCACTCAAACTGTCACATGACAATGAAATGAATGTCATCAACAGTTGTATTTTATTTATTTATTTATTTAATTAATTATTTAATTATTTATTTATTTATTTATTTGCATCTCTATGGCTAAATAAGAAGCAGATAAATATTTAAAATAAACAAATGCCCTTATTCATGAGTAAAAAAAAATAAAAATAAATAATGCTTTAACAGCAGCTATAAGATCCAGGGGTGACATGGAGAACCGAGAGTCAATTAAATCAATCATTTTAGTTTAAACATTTAACTGACAGTAAACATTCAGCAGACAACTGGATGGAACTGTGGCTCAGATCACTTCACTAAAGTCTGCTTGAGTCAGCACAGCGGATCTTGCACATGTTGCTTTTTTAACTTTTCTGACCAGTATAGTCTAATGGGTCAAATGGATCCAGACTGGGGCACCTGTGAGCCGTAGCTACCCATGCGTGCGCCCTGACCCCACTCATGCGCCCTGACCCCACTCATGCGCCCCTCTCACCTGGGTCATGAGCCTGTCGGCACCCGTATCCTCCTCATCTTTAAAGATGATATCTGTGTTGTAATTCGGGGTGAGTTCTTTAAAGCGCTCGGAGTTGCGTGTTATTTTGCCCTCGGGTCTTCCACTGGCTCCCAGTGTCTTCTCGGCCACGTTGGGGCTGAACTGCTTGTACGCCAGCGGAATGAGCTTCTTCGGAGGCCGCCTCTTGCCGTACGCCCTCCCCGGTCCGCAGCCCTCCGAGGCAGGTGCGAAGAGGAGGACCAAGGCACACAGAGAGGCGGTGAGGAAGAGGAAAGAGATCCGCATCGCCCCGGGGGGAGGGAGGACTCTCCCGGGGGGGAGAGAGATGTCTTCAGTACCTCCCCGGTTCAGTTATCGATTCCATCGTCCGTGACATTCGCAGCATCACGTCCGATCAACTCGGACCGGAGAAGCTCATGGAGTGCGTCGGGCACCTCCGGGCACCATGAAGACACCGACAAACTTTTGTAGCCGCTCCAAAAATTTGACCCAAATTGAGAAACTTCGCTCCCTCCGCCTTACAGAATCAACAGTAAGTGTGCAGGCAGTAAAGTCCGTGTATTTAAACAAACAGGTTCAAAGTCGATTTGGTGCGTCAAAGAGAGAGAGAGAGAGAGAGAGAGAGAGAGGGAGAGGGGGAGAGAGAGAGAGAGCGCGGTTGCTGATATCCCAGTTGCAGTGTTGTGGTTTCTGTCCCTCTCTTTCTTTGACTCTGGGAACTGTCACACCATCAGACACTTTCTCCTGCTGCTGCTTTGTGCTCCTTCTGGACTCCAGGCTCCGGGCTCCTCTCTCCATATGCGGCGGGCGCGCAACAAGCTGCAGCTTTCCAGTTGAATTGAAGGATTTGAGTGATCCAAAACGATCTGTTGCCACTTCAGACCGCACCCTGCCAGTCCTGCCCTCCTCTCTCCTCTCCTCGC
>JAPTYR010000015.1:29830662-29842948 GCA_029814505.1 Siphamia roseigaster | reverse complement strand
AGATAGATAGATAGATAGATAGATAGATAGATAGATAGATAGATAGATAGATAGATAGATAATCAACATGAAAATCCAATTACTATTAAAATAATTTCTTTGTACATTTTGTTAATGTTTGAAAATTAAATAAATAAATATCTAAGATTTGTATGTATTACCTCTATTATTTCCTCTAGTTTTGTTCATATTAGTGGTTTACTTTCTTTGTATTGTGTCTGACAGGAAAAGTAGAAAAAACGAATTAATATGGTACTGAAAGCACATCTTCCTTGGCAGATAGAGAAAGAGTCATTCCTGTTCTGTGTTAATTCATTCTAACACAGTGCATTTGAAGAGAAATAATGTCCAATAACCAGCTGGCTGAAATTACTTAACTTGGCTGTCTGCATCAAAGTTCATTATTGACCTTTGGAACACTGGAACAGAAGAACCTCAGCTCAAAGTAAAATTGGAAAGTTTTTTTAACCAAAGTTTTCATCATCTTCCCTGTTTGTCAAGGTTTGCTTTCCTTCCCATACTGCACAGGGACAATTATTATGAGGCAAATATTGTTATCTAAGATATAGCACATATGATATTGTTTCCTAAGATTAAAAAAATAAAATAAAACCCTTGGTTTCTGGACTGCAAATTGTCATGTTTGTCTTTACCAAATTGAAAACAACTGTACTGCACTTCATTTTCTATTTTATTGCTTCACATTGTTACAGTTTTTGACATCGTTTTTAGTACATATACACATGTAGACGTATCACTTGCATGTAGATTTATCTGCATCATTACTGGGATGATATTTCAAGTTTCATAGTATTGCAGTATTTTTACTAATTATGAGGAATCAGGCGATATAAAACTGCTCCTGTTCCCGCTGCAGAGCCTCCACCTGGACAAAAACAGTCTAAGTAGTGGAGAGAGCTGCACCCAAGACTTTATGCATATATTACAATAAATCACCTGAATATTATTTAGAGAAAACAATATTTCTGCCTCCAAAGTAGTCAGGTGTGACATTGCAACAACAACAAAAAAATGCTGTCTTAACCTTTAAAGACTCAAACATCCATTATCAAACAAAACTATCTTCTGATCTAAGATGTTTAATACCTGTTCATTCATTAATCCAATCAATACATGCAAATAATTGGTGTAAAATGCAGTTCTTCATCTTTTCATGATCATCAATATGACCCATTTGGATGTTCAGCGGCTCCATAGTTACCATGGAAACACCATTATCTTCTACAACATTGATTCACTGGTGAAACCCATGGAATTGAATCAATGACGGTGGACGGAGAGACATGGTAATATTAGAATAAATGGATATAAATCCCATAAGAAAGGTTAAATAAAGAGAAAAATCCATTTGGGAAATGTCATAGAAGTAGCACTGGGTCTTTATGGGTTAAAGATATTGTTCTCAAAGTTTAATTCTGTGTACAGGACATTGATTTTTACACCACTGAGGTTTCACTTTTTAATCCTTGCAGAGCCTTAACAATTTTATATATTTATGTATCACATCTCATTATAAAGTCAATACACAAAACATGAGCGTACAGACATAATGTACAGTATAATATTGAAGATGAAAGTCACCATTATGTGAATGTGTTTCTACATTTATCATGTCTTGTTATGTTTTTTTTCCACTTTTCAGGGTTTTTTCTAAAGACTGCATGTGTTGAACATTTTTCATTTCCATATCTTTTACCCTGTTTTCCATAGTTTTAACCACTTAATGCCAAATCGGAGGCACAATTAGAAGGATGAGCTGCTTTCTAAACACATTGGAGAATTTAATCAAATAATAAAAAGGTAGCTGTTTCACTCAGAGACCAAAAACACTGCTAGTAAATGGACGCTTGCACATCATTTGATCAAAACCCTCACTTCAGAGCAATTTAGTATATGAACATCATAATATTATGGCATCTCATTGTTTATTTTACATATATAATCTGTGCCATAAATGCCCACATCCTCAAAAATGCAATTATCATTCATTGTTAGAGTTTATTTAGAACTTAAAAAAAAAATTCTCAATCACATAGAACAGGCAGAGCACAATGTTTTCATATTTAGTGTTTGTAGATAGCGTGCTGCTCTTGTTTACTCCCTTGTGTAAGTCTTACATCATTACAACCGCAGCAACATAATAATAGCGTGCACGGCAGACACACACACACACACACACACACACACACACACACACACACACACACACACACACACACATGCAAACAGACATACACACATACACCTCATCCCATCCTTTCATCCCACACCACATTCACACTTCCCGTAAAATCCTGGCTTCTTAAACGATGGATTGGAGCCCGAGATGGGTCACAGGCTTGCTTCCGGTGGTTTGCCACATGATAAAGAGTCCTCATATTGTTTAATGAGCCTGCATCCAAGGCTATATTTCTCTTGGTTTTAAGGGCAGATGTTGAAGAAACTGCCATAAACATCCCCTTTTATCGGTGGCAGATCTCTTCAACTCCCCCATCTTTTTTCTCATCATCAAGGAGTTCCAGACTCTCGCTTTAATTTCTTTCTGCAAACCTCTATAATTTTTCCTCTTGTGAGATATTACCGCAACCTGTTACCATGGAGATGACAGAAACATTGATGTAGCATGACTGATGAATATGACACAATAGGTATTGAAATACACTAGCGTGTTATTTGGAATGTTCCACAATTATGTTCCACATTATGGTGAACCCAAAGGAAGTTTTTGATTAGTAAAAAAAAAAAAAAAATGGTCCAATCTGTCTCTCAAATGACGGCAGAAAAACACAGTCAAAAAGAATAAAAGCATAACTGAACATATTACAGGACGTAAACTTTTGACTTTTAAAGTGCTGAATGAATTGCACTGTTGCCCATAAAGTTGGAATAAAGCATTTTTGCTTCTTCTAAAATCATTGTGACAATATGATCTATTCTTGGGTGACTAAATGTAACTGGGACTAAGTATGTAACCATTACTCCCAGTCAAAGTTGATTGTGGATGTGTTTAAATGGGAATAAAAGAGGAATGTGTTTGAAAACAAAATTATTCCACTTTTATTGCAACAGTGTATATTATTAATGTTTATACTGTAATCCACAAGGACCCATATAGTGCATGATTCTTAAGCCATCTACTGATCTAAAATATTTTAAAGCTTCCGAACCACTAATCAATACATGTAAATAACTGGTATACAATGAAGTTTGTCATCATTTCGTGGCCATCATCAGACTTGACCCATTTGGACATTCAGAGGCTGCATAGTTGCCATGGAAACACTGTCATCTTCTACAACATTGATTCACCTGTAAAACCCATGGCGATGGATTATTGACAGTAGATGGAGAAACTTGTTTTTACATTACGTTATGAGTATTTTTGCTGAAAAAGTGACTTTTTCTTCACTTTTCTATATTCCTGTTATAAAACCTTTCAATTTTAATCTGAACTTTTATGAACATCTACACGATCAATACATGGAACAGAATAAATTACCCCAGGTTACGCTGAAAAAAATGCAAAATATAGAGTAGAATTTAATAATAAATGGTGATAAATCACCCAAGAAAGGTTTAATAGAGAGAAAAACTTCATTTGGGAAGTGACATAAAAGTAGCACTGAGTCATTTTGGGTCAATATAAATGACCATAGAACATTATTTTTAAGCCTAAAGGGATGGTGGATTCAAAAACACGAAATTAAATCTGCACAAAATACCGACAAATCATAAATCTATCCAGGCTGTTGCAGAATGATGAGGTTGTGGTAAGTTGTAAAGGTAGATTACTTTTGACAGTCTCAGCAAGATGCAATTAAACTGAGATTTTAGCTCACGGGTACATAGTCAGTGCAGGGAATAGGAGAGTGGAGAAAGTAATTACAGATGGACATGACGGATGATTGGAATACTTTTGCTCATTTAGAAATTTGTTCACTTAACTGCACCATAATTGCATAATTGTTGAGCTATAAATCACTAAAAGTAAGGATTACAAAGAAAGAAATGATATTCCATTAATCATTATATTTTAAGCCTCTAGATACATAATCCTGCTGGTGTTCTTCGTCAAATAAAGCAAGGTGATTTCCACATTTATATCCTCTGAAGTCTATATGTACTTGGAAAAACTAAAAGTGGCAGTATCCGTCACTCACTATTGATGCAGACATGGTGTTATACTGTTTAGGAGTTTCCATGTCGTCAAAGTTAACATTTTTTGGCTCATCCCTGTGTCATCTGTATCTGTATCCAATTAAGATGCAGACACCCGAATTTTTGTACAACGGCCATGGTTAGCATATTGTTTAGGAATATTCTCAGCACATTGTCACTTCTCTTCGGCTCAGTTAAAGTGAAATGTGGATGAAATTTTAACAGAGAAAAGCACGTGTTCTACTTTTCAACAGTTCACCCCGATGAAAGAACCATGTATTATCATATGAATGTCTGAACAAAACAAGATATTCCTCTCACTAGGTACTACTATTTTACTATCACTCCAACAGGTCTGTAAACTTAAATAGGATGCCAGGGTAGTGTCCCTACTAACTCTCTCTCTCTCTCTCTCTCTCTCTCACACACACACACACACACACACACACACACACACACACACACACACACACACACATCTTGCTCCCAGCAGATGTTTCGTCCACCACTGCCTTCCCAGAAACCCACAAGTGAGCGTATTTTCCCGCCGCAGGGTCGGGGAGCAAAACCACTGAAGAAGACCGCTGTACCCCAACATAAAACAAAACACCAGAGGGAAAAAAATGTACAGAAAACCTTTCAAAAAGGAAAGGAAGAGAAAAAAGCAAAGGATTTTCTAATCCATCCTTTATTGAGGTGGCTGGTTTTCGGCAGCGCAACCTTTTTTATGTGTGAGAAGGCTGGCCTGTAATTTGGGTAGCCACGGCGACCAGAGGGACTTGTAATAAAACGAGAATCTATTCTGGGATGCTCTGTAATAATGGACGCCACTCCTCTTGTTAGAGATGGAAGGATGGATGGAGGGAAAGAAATGGATGGATGGATGAAGAGATGGGTAGATGGCAGTATCACATCTGGACAGAGTGAGAGACAGAAGGTTATAGAAGTGGAACAAACGGAGAGCATACACCTGGAGAAACGGCGAGGTGGACTGCTGGTGGATGGATGGATGGATGGATGGATGGATGGATGGATGGATGGATGGATGGATGGATGGATGGATGAAGCAGATGGCTGGCACTCACTCATCCAAATGTACACTAACTCAATCACTCTGCCGCCTCTTGTTCGCCTACCACCTCTGATCAATACTTGGTTCTGAGTGGCCATTATGCCCTTCAGCAGCATTACAAGTCCCTGTGGTTAAATTTCTGCATTCAGACACCTCTCTATAATCTCCACGCCATGTTAACAGTCACCCATTATGCCAAAGCCATAATTAGGAAATCACATTGGCATATACATCCTGTCATTAGAAGTGTCTATTGCTATTTCATTGTAATTACATTTTAGTAGGTTGTTATTACACCATTTAGAAGCTGTCCGTCTTACCTCAATCTCCTCCTTAATTGGTTATGTTGGTCTGTCCCGCCCCCGGGCTCCGCCCACCTCTTTGACAGAGCATTCCAGTGGTCTAAGCATTTTAAGCTGGAGAGTATTACAACTGAGTCTAATATGCCACAGAATGAAAGAAATGAAGAAGTTGAGAGGGGGGGGGGGTGGACGTGGGCAGAGACCAAGAGAGAATTTGGTGAAAGACAGAACTTGGGAAAAGAAGTAAAGAAAAAAGGGAATTAAAAAAAAAAAAAGGAAAGAGAGAAGAAATGGTGAAAAACACAATTTTTTCTTGTTGCATGACAGATTCCCTCCCAGCCAACCAAGGCTTGTCCTTTAATACCCAGAAACCTTCATGTGGCTTCTCAACGATTGCACATGGGGCAAAGCTGACCACATTGCTGCCACGCTGCTTATTATACTGCATTGCTCTCACTCTGGATGTGTGTTTTCATATGTGTGTGTGTGTGTGTGTGTGTGTGTATGCCTATGTGTGTGTGTGTGTGTGTGTGTGTGTGTGTGTGTGTGTGTGTGTGTGTGTGTGTGTGAGAGAGACTGGTGTCCATATCCAGTAGATCCATACACATGCATGTGTGCATGGGTTAGCTTGTTGGAAAGCAGCATCAGTCATGCAGAGAAGTGTTCAATGAGACTTGCATGTCTTAATTTGTCAACACCCTGGTGATGGATGGGGGAGAAAAAGAAAATTTAAAATAGTCGAGAAGAAATGGTAAGGAGACAACACATGTTACATGACAGAAAAGTGGCAATAAGTGTCAAAACAATAACCGGTATGTCTCCGTTATCATCAAGAAATAGAGATTGGAAAAATTCAAGTCATGTCAAAAGTTCTGTCCCTGTTATATCACACTTTCAACTACTTCTAGGATCAGATCTTTGGCTATGTAATATTTCCACCATAAATATCTAGTAAGTATGCATTTACTTATTCATGTATGGGAACAGGTATCATCAATCATACTATTTAGACCATAAGGTAATTTGTTCATGATGAGAAAAAGAAAGAAAAAGGTTACGTGCATTTTTGTAATATTTGAGTCAAACATGTTTATTTTGAGGGTTGTTAAGTTAACAGTAAGTCTAATCTTTAATAATGAAGCAGGTAGGGAGAACATGGTATGGACTAAAATTGAGTGAGGGCTTTTGAATTCAACTCGCCTGTATTTAGGTGACAATGTAAATCTTTTTATGGTAAAAGTACGTAATAGCGTACAACACTGACCAACTATACCAGACTTCATTTTGTTGTGGCAGTCAAATAGAGTTGGACAAACTGCATGAGTTTTCCATCCCTGTCAAAGTCAAGAATAGATGGATGAAGGAGAGGAAAATGAAGGATGGAGACTATGACATGGAGCAAAACATGAGCTCCTTTATACTGACCACAAGGACTTCCTCTTTATGACCTTCGTGACCAGTCTTATTGCACAAAGACACACGCACAGAGTCTAAATGTATAAAAATTCACATGGACAGAAAATTGGATTTAAGTATTAAAGCTTTTAATAAAGCATAAATCAATGATATCTACACAGAGTACGCTAATGTAACACATTCACACAGGACAAATAGCTTAAATCATAATAATAATAAACATCCTGGTATTTTTATTAGCTTTTAACAGTTGTATTTGAGGCTTGCAAAAACAGAAAGTCTCTAATCACTGCCAATCCACAGAAAACAGATTCATGTTTGGCTTTTTCTTAAAAACATTGCATTTTAGCATTTGACCCAAACACGTACAGTAGGTACAGTTCTCCATCCATGCACTGTACTCATCTGTGACATTTAAACCCTTCTTTGTGCACTTAAAACAGAGTAAAGAAATAATTTTAATCAGTGGCATGGGTGTTAACTTAACACTAAATGTGTGATGCTGTGCATTGTGTATGGCAGGAGGAAAACAGTCGACAGAATGTTAAACATCATTATTAGATTTTTGCTACCCTCTACTGTTCAACATTCAAACTTCAGTATCATATGTGTTTATGCGAACTAAAGGATGAATAAAGTAATGTTAATAGTTGATTTCTATCAGGAAAGCCAAAATAAAAGTCAAATGACATAATCGAAATCAATTATAATTCAAGATGTAGCGTTTTCCATATATATTACACCTATCCAATGTTCACTATATATAATTATTAACATCATCATTGTCATGTACGTAAATATACACACAATGCACAAGGCAAAGTATTCAAGAAGTGTATTCAGAGGGATCTAAAGCTGTCAAATGGCCAATTACAGCTAACCAAACAGGGTTAAAAGTAGGTGTATGTGTAATGTGTGCATATGTATGTTTGTGTGCATGTGGACAGGAAGTGGTGGTGGCTGGCTTGAGGTCAGTGGCAGGAAAGAATGGCAGCTATGCTGTGACTGTGACTATGGCTGGTCACAGCTCAGGCTTTGGGTTTCCTGACACACTGCAGCCTGCAACCACATCCCACCACCACCCCATCCGCCTGTTCATACCTGCTCTGTGTATGGCTAATTCATCATTTTACAAATAATTTGTGTATTTTTACACCTCACATTGTATTGTTTACACTTTTCAATGTATTTCCCCATTTTTCTCTAAGACATCCAACATCCAACAGCAGTCCAGCACCCAACTCCATGCCCAGTGGCATTTATATAAAATACTTCCTTACTAAACGCTGCTCCACCCTTCTCTTTAAACATTAAACGCTGCACAGCAGCGTGACCACAGGAACTAAAAGGCCGTGTTTCTGTGCTGTTTACTAGCCTGAGGCACACCGCATCCCTCTCATTCACATCTGGGCCCACGACCAATGAGAGGAGGACCATATGACACCACCATAGCAAGGACATTCATCACTCATGTCACCTTTGTCACATTTTCAATTCCAAATTATGTCCAATCAATACCTTGAAAATGCAAAATTGTCTGCAGCGGAGGGGAAATTTTGTACTTTCAGGGAAACCAAATCATTGAGAGGTGATTGTCAACTACAATTTGGGTCAAATCCTGCTCCTGCTCAAAGATTCTGTAGGGGAAAAAGTCTAATATTTGACATTCTGCAAGGTAGCAATAAGGATCTAAGGATAGGCCTATATAATTATATGGATGTCAGAGTCACTTTTTTTGCCGAACCGTCTAATGGCTCCAGAGGGACAAAAAAGGGGCCTCAGTGAAAATAAGCAAAGGAATGTCTGTATATAATTCCACCAGTAGATGTCAGTCTTGCCACAGGGATAGCTCAAAGTCTTACCCCTCTCAAATAGAGTTAATTAGTCCACTAAATATGATGTTTGGAAACTTTGAAGATCGACGTTTATTAACCACAACATTTTTATTTTTTCTGTCACTGATCATCATAATCATCCTCTAATTACATTTTAATCATTCGTTTATAGGGTTGTCACATATATTTTAACAATGCCTCAGATGCGTCTGCTCAATCAAGGTTTTAGGAATAGACTGGGGTGAAACACGCATGCGCAGATAGGCTGGTCCGCTGTGCCAGCTCAGCTGACTACAGCAGCAGCCAGATGATGATGGCAGACTCTGGAAGTAGCGAAGAAGTTGCTGTGATCGGTAACACCGACATCACTTCAACGGAATCAGAGAACAACATTATAAACACGGTCGTACATTTTGTTACTGTACATTTGAAATGTTTTTACAGTTTAAAATTCAATGCAAAAACTTTGCCAAACAGGCCTGACATAAGGGAACGTTAGCTAGCCTGAGTTTATCGCTAATGACAAATGGAGACGAGCAGACGTTTCTACCCACCTTCTTCCTAATAAGATGTTGTAATTTTATTAAAAGGCCTGTTTTTCACATCTTTATTTTTCGGTAAAGTAACAAAATGATCGTACAGTTAACGTTTTGTTGGCGAGTAGCAACTGGAAGCTACTTCTGAAACTTTGGGGTTAGCTTGGTAGCTAGCAACTTTGTTTATTTAACGCTAAACCAAAAGTTATACACTCAATGAAAACACCTGAAGCATCTCCGTATACATAAGACTTTAATGCGATCAAATTCCTATTCTAAGAGCACTGATTTACCTAAGCCTTGGCACTCACTTGGTGATAGTATTGCATTGCCTGGTGATCTGCACTCGGGGATCTTTCACTCAGGACTGTAAAGTGTTAAATGTATTTACAGTAGTAAAACAGGTGCTTGTCAGCTACTGTTCATCTAATCATGTTTTATTCTGGCTATTCAACAGGTTTGTTTGTGTTTTCTGATTGGTCTTCTGTTTATGCCTCACACTCACCTGTAACGTATATGTACTCTGTGGTTGTCTTCCTCTTTACATATCCTTTGTGTAGATGGTGGAAAGAGGAACAGCTCTATTGAGAAAAATGGAAATAAATGTGGCAGAAGCAGAGAAGAGAACAGGGAAGAACACTGTAAACATGCAGGAAACCTATACTGTCTACCTCATAGAAACAAAGTAGGTAACAGACAGGTGTATCTTCTTTTTTTCTACTACTTAACTGCCTTTTGTATTAAGTCCACAGTTTTTGCCTCAAATGAACAACATTGACAGTGTTCTGCCTACCTACTTTTTTAATTAGTATCAGTGTTTTGTCTATTTGGAATGTACACAATATGGTGGCTTAGAAAAACAAAATGACTTGAGTGGGAATGCTGCAAAAACACGTTTTCTAACACAATTATATCTAATAGTGAAGCATTATTCTGACCCATACAGTTTTCACTGAAGTGTTGCAAATATGCAACCTCAGAGATTTCCGCAGATTCCAGGACATGTGGTAAATTTTTAACTTCAACTGAAATGCTTATCAGTCATTTGGTTTGACCGCAATTATAATAAAAATGTTAGTCTGTTCTCCACACAAAAACAAACTTTTAAAAAACTTTGATAATGTAATGCATAACATATTTTTTTGCATTCTTCCTCACAGGCCAGTGGAAGCTGTTCCAGAGGGAGGTACGCCAGCTGCACCTGACATGCTGTGGAGACGCTACAGCGAGTTTGAGCTCCTCAGAACATATCTTCTAGTCACCTATCCATTCATTGTCATCCCTCCACTGCCAGAAAAAAGGGTGAGTAAAAACTAATAAGTATTAAATAATTGAATAACTTTCAGGGCATTCTGTTTTCTTTTCTTTCATGAAACCAAAGATTTAGAAGTGGGTGCTCATTAATTCACAAATTATGTTGATAGATGTGCCTAAAGTTCAAAAACTGTGAAGACACGTTCTTGTACAAGCTTATATTTCTCAGTATCTTGTGAAATATTTGCATTTTCTCTCGCTGGATCATTTAGGCAGAGTTTGTGTGGCACAAACTATCGGCAGACAACCTCGATCCAGACTTTGTAGAGAGACGCAGAGTTGGCCTGGAGAACTTCTTGTTACGTGTTGCATCACATCCCCTTCTTTCCAATGACAAGATTTTCTTCCTGTTTCTCACAGAGGTAAGCACAAAAGCAAATGTCTTTTATGTAAGTCATTGAGCACACCAGCTTAGTCACACACTTTCATAGAGATTTCAGATTGAGTGAATAAACAACAATACAAGAAGCTACTGTTGAAGATGTTGAACAGTATACAGACAAAGAAACATGAAACACTTAAAGAGAAAAGCCACGTCACAGTGGCTTCACTGAAAAGAATGAGAAAACCTGCTTCCTTTTCTAAGAGCTATCATATGTGCATGTACTGGGAAAATTGCACACTGTAGATGTGCATCAGGCTAAAGTGTTGTTTCCCTGTGTCCTTGAAAAGAAAACTGTTGCTGACCTGGTTAACTTGGCACACTGAAAAGCCTTGATATATTATCTAGTTTTACAGAAAACAGAACGTATTAGTCATTACTTAATTTTCTCCTACCAGTTTGGTTAAATAAATGCAGCTGCATGTAACCTTTTGCTAGCATTCTGTCTCATTACACAGTTTGGCTACTTTTCTAATCGGCTGTTAATTATTTTGCTCAGGAGAAGGGATGGAGAGATGCAGTTTTGGAAACAGGCTTCCAAGATAAGGTAAGCAGTGATCTGTCCTTTCACTTTCTATTCCATTTTATTGATACAGATACAGACGGGGCTAATAAAGTTCAAGCAGTTCTTGAACATAGAAGAACACATCACCAACAATAGCAACAACCATGACCTCAACAGAAGACAAAAGACAGGAGTACAACATGTTAAAGATACCACATCAGAACATAACCAAGGGCCAAAGGACTAAGAAGAAAGAACTCAATGGCACTTCAACCACTGTCTATATGATTGGAAGACTGGTGGCTCAATACAGTAACCAAAAAGATAAATAATGGTAATAATAAAATAAATGTAATAAATAAGTGGGCATATAGAAGTGCATGATAAAAGCCACAATCCTCACTCCAAAGTATGACAATCACTATCTTAGTTTAACAGGGTCTCCGCGGATCCTTAAAAAGTCTTATTTATAATATGTGGTTTTTAAAGTCTTAAAAAGCATTATATTTCACTATTTTTTGAAGTATGGTATTAAATTTCATCCGGGTAGCCGACAGTTAATGAAAAACACATGTCTGGAATTTTTTTTTTCTGCACATACGTTATTTATTTCGCCAGCGTCATTTGTTATCAAGGTGCTGAAAAAATAGACAGAGGCTCCATCTTAGAGTTTAGTTTAGTTTATTTAGTTTTGTTTAACAGGGACCATGCACAATTGACATTGTTTACAGAAGTAAAAAGATGG
>JAPTYR010000015.1:29445215-29455354 GCA_029814505.1 Siphamia roseigaster | reverse complement strand
GGAGGGAACGTTAAGTGACCGATTATGCAGCACACTTGGTCTCAAACGCATACCACCAGCTGAAAAAGTGATGGAAAATTTGTCAGCCTTAATTTCAAAAGCACAGGAAATGCCGGATCCTGACACAAATGTGAATTTCAAAAGGATGCTGCGACGCATTTACGAGCACATGCAAAATTACATCTCTGAATTTGCAATATTGATGAACAAGGACACAAAGTGGCTATGGAACCACAACAAATTTGTTTCTCCTCAGGATCTGGTTCTAGAGCATCCACATAATCTAGATCTGAGCTCATACATCGACAAAGTTCCAAAAGAATTTCTACCTTACAAAACGCTACTCTTGAAATTTGGCCTTAAAACATCACTTACAGATGAAGAAATTGTTGCTATTCTTCACTCTATCAAACAAACCATTGAGGAAAGGGTACAGAAAGTTGCAACTTCCTCTGAGGTTAGAGCATCGATTGAGATTCTGAACTGGTTATGGAAAGAGAAGAAGATGGTTCAGGACGACATCCCTGTACCTGTCACCGTACAGGGTGGACATTGTACCCTTAAACCACGATCCATGACAGTCTTCTGTGACGTGAGCCGAAACGGTCTGCAAGAACTCAAATGCAGCCAGGACGAAATTTATGTTGTACATGAGGAAATACTTAAAGCCACAGCTGAATGGCTAAACATTCAGTTCCTCAGTACTTACATTCTTGACCCAGAGTTAGTGGGGATAGAACAGTGTGGACAGTCCGAACCAATAACAACACGAATTAAAAACATTCTAAAGGAGTATGATGAAGAAAGTGACATTTTTAAAGAGATCATCCAAAATGCAGAGGATGCTGGGGCAGAGGCCTGTAAATTCTTGGTGGATTTCAGAATGCACAAAGACCCCCCTGACAGTCTGATCGACCCTGATATGAGTCTCTGTCAGGGACCTTGTATTTGGGCTTTTAATGACAAACAGTTCTCTGCTGGTGACTGGGAAAACATTGTCCGAGTGGGAGCTGCCTCAAAAGAGAACAAGGTTGAGAAAATTGGAAAGTTTGGACTTGGATTCAACACAGTCTATCATGTGACGGACATCCCCTCCATCCTGAGTGGCAGAAGTCTTCTAATACTTGATCCAAATGTCACTCACCTTACAAAACATATCAAACACAAAACAAATCCTGGAATCAAGCTGGACCTCTCTCAACAGCGTCTTTTTAGTTGTTTTCCAGGTCAGTTTGCACCATATGAACACATTTTTGGTTGCAGCTTCACCAAACAAAGTCCTCCTGCACATTATCCAGGCACGTTGATCAAACTACCCTTCCGAACTCATGAAGAGGCTCTCAAGTCAGAAATAAGCACAAAAGTCTACTACGACCAAGATGTCATCACTTTTCAGCAGCACTTCTCTAACAATTCACAGTGTCACTTGCTTTTTCTGAAGAATATCAATACAGTCTCTCTACAAAATATCTCAAACTATGCTTCAACCCCACCAAGTGATGATGAAATACAAACTGTCTTCACTGTTTCCAGAACCACTGTGAGTACAATGAAGATTCCAGAGGGAATGTCAAAGCAGCATCAAGCTGAGCAGTCACTCATGGAAATTGATAAAAAATGCAAAGATGTAATCAATTGTAATGATGTCAGCATTGTTGAAATAACATGTGAGCAATCACGTGAAAGTCAAGTCCAGTTCTGGCTTTTGTACAACTGCTTTGGGACAAATGAGTCTTTAAAAATGGCCATCACCAAAAACGAGAAAGTTACATTCTCATTGCCCATTGGAGGGATTGCTGTGCCTCTACAAAAAAACCCAGAAACAGGGAAACTTAAAGCATCCCAGACAAAATTTGTTGGGGAGGCATTTTGCTTTCTCCCTCTATCCATTCACACAGGCCTGCCCGTCAACATAAACGGAACATTTGCTGTGACAAGCAACCGCAAAGGCCTCTGGGAAAGTGGAGTTAAACATGAGTGGAACAAAGCTCTGCTTCAGGATCCTGTAGTGACAGCCTATGTAACTGCTCTCTCTGTGTTGAAGAGGATGTCTGAAAATAAGGAGCTGGAGAATTACTGTTACTACACATTTTGGCCCGACAGGGAGAAAGTAAGTGAAACTTTCAAGCCTTTGGTGGATGCCTTTTACTCCACTATTGCCCAACACGCTATTGCTCCACAGCTCTTTAGCAATGGGAAACAATGGTGCTCAATGGAAAATGCCATATTTTTGGATGAGAGCATTGAAAAGGATAAGAACATTAGTTCACTTGTAATGCAGGTGTGTGAAAAATACATGAAGAACAACAGCCTTGTCATTCCTCTTCCAACGTGGTTGAGAAACAGCTTCAAGCAGGCTGGTCTAGGAAATGTTTTACAAGACAGAACATGGAACTGGGAGACATTTTACAGAGAAGCAGTTTTTATTAACCTGGCAAACATGGATCCTAAGTTGAGAGATACCCTTATACTGCATGCTATTGACCTTAATTTGAAGGCGATTGACAGTCTTTTGGTCCACTATCCTTGCATCCCCACAACAAGTGGCCAGCTCCAACATATCAATAAACTTGTCAATCCATCAGGGAAGGTGGCATGTCTCTTTGAGCAGGAAGAGGGACGCCTGCTGAGAGGAACCATAAGTGACTTCTGCTCCCCAAAAAGGATTCAACGCTTGATGGAGCTTGGAATGGCAACTGATCGGCTTTCGTTGGAAGACATTGTAGTGAAAGCAGAAACAATCACCCAAACTTGGATCACTGACAAAAAGAAAGCATATGAGCGCTTAAAATGCCTTCTTCAACTGATGAAGTGTCATATGCATGATGAGGACTCTCCTTCCTGGACGACGCTGAGGATGACTGAATTCCTCCCAGCATTCTCCCCTGGTGATGCAAAAATGGAAAGAGGTGTGACTCTCAAAAGGCCCGCCGATGTTTTTAGTGACATGTGCGCCCACCTTGTTAGCATGACACAACCTGTTCTAGATCACTCCAATCTAAAAATATATCATTCTGATCCAATTCTTCAGGTGTTGAAGGTTCAGAACAGTCCATCTTCTGAGGTGGTGATCCAACAGCTAAAAGAAGCATGTAAGCAATCTCAATTCCTGGACAAATCAGTGCTTCACAAAATAGCCTCTGAATGCTACAAGTTTCTGGATCAATGCCTCTGCAATTCAGAGAATGTCACTTCAATCTCACAGAGTGCAAAGTCATTCCCCTTTGTTCTTGTCGGTGATACTTTTGTGGATTTGGATCGTGTAGCAGAAAAAGAGCAATTTGAAGCAAAGCCCTATCTGCATGTACTTCCACCAGCTTTCAGCAATTTCAGGACACTCTGGGAAAATGTTGGTGTAGAGAAAAAATTTACGCTCAGCCAATGCTTGACGGTTCTCCATGAACTTCACACTAAACACAGAGAAAAGCCCTTACCTAAGAATGATCTAGAAATCTGCCTCACAATTTTAAACAGAGGAATTTATGAGGCCAATGAGGAAACTCCAGATGACTGTCCTGTACCCAATGAACATGGTGTGCTACAACCTGCAAAGGAGCTTTTCTTTAATGACAGCCAGTGGATACCAGTCACTTCAGGTGTCATGTTATGCCACGAAAAAATTCCACGTGTTATGGCTCTACACTTTGGCATCAAAACCACGAGACATCATACTTTACAAAACCATGCAGTTGAGAGCAGGTCACCATACGCCTTTCAGTTTGAACAGCATGAACAGCTAACTGTTCGAATTAAAAACATAATCTCAGCCTACCCGGCAAAGAAGGATATTCTCAAAGAGCTCATCCAAAATGCTGATGATGCTGAAGCAACTGAAATTCACTTTGTTTGGGACAAACGTCATCATAGCAGAGAAAAAACATTTGGGGACAAGTGGAACATTCTGCAGGGTCCAGCCCTATGTGTTTTTAACAACAAAGTGTTCTCTGATGCTGACTTGGCCGGTATTCAGCAACTGGGAGAAGGAGGAAAGCACAATTCTCCAGGAAAGACAGGAAAATATGGACTTGGATTCAACTCAGTTTATCATCTGACTGACTGCCCTTCAATTCTCACTGGAGATGAGTTTCTTTGCATTTCTGATCCCAATAAAAATTACATTGAAAGTTATTCAGATATATCACCTGCTGGCATTGGTTATGAACTAGCTGATGCTTTCAAGGAGATGTACTTTGATGTCTACAACTCCTTTCTTCCAGATAAATTTCCTCTTAAAGAGGGCACCATGTTTCGGTTACCTTTAAGACTGGGTACCATGGCAGACAGTTCTAAAATATCTCCGCATGCCGTCACTGATGAATCCATGAAAGAACTTTGTTCTGCCCTCTCAGAAGATCCTGAAGGATTAATACTGTTTCTGAAAAACATTTGTAAAATAACAGTGCATGAAATCAATGAATCAGGGACGCTCCAAACCATCTTTGCAGTTGAAAAAAGTCTTCCAAACTCAAGTAGAGAAATAAAAGATTCTTTTGTGAAGCTTCTACAGCAAGAAATGCAATTAGAAAAACCAGAAGCTCCACAAAAGGCTATTTATGGAACAATAATTTCAACTTCAGATAAAAAAGAAAGCAAATGGATAATCGCAGAACAGTTTGGCTCCTTCAAAAATAGTGATGAGCCAAAATCAACAGCCAACCATCCTCATGCTGCTGTAGCCGCGAGGGTACACCTAAAGACCTCACCTCCAGAGTTACTCAACATCAAGGAATTTAATGGAGAGGCCTTTTGTTCCCTCCCTTTGCCAGGGAAAACTGGACTGCCGGTGCATGTTAATGGAAACTTTGAGGTAGATTCTGCTAGAAGAAGCCTGTGGAAAGAAGATGGCCAAAGTCTGAAATCCAACTGGAATGAAATGTTGAAGCAAAATGTCATAGGTCCACTGTATGCAGATCTCCTTCATTACATCAGCCGTAACATTTCAGTGAAGAAAGTGTCTTCTGCACAACTTGACTATTGCCTGTACCATCCTTACTTGTGCTTCTTTCCCACTGTGTCCAAAGATGTTGATCAGGGCTGGCATGAAATGATACATGAAGTATACAGATCCCTGAAAGAGAGGGACCTTAAAGTAATCCCAGTGTTGAAGAGTTCAACACGCAGAATTGCAGACAGGCCTGTGAAAGAATACTCCTTTAACATGTGTAAAATCACAGAAACAGAATCTACTGAAGCACCCCATCTGACCCATCAGACAGACAATAAGTTCATGACCATTTTGGAGGATATTGGAATGAAATTGGTTCCATTTTCACATAAAATGCAGCAAATTTGGAGTAGTTTCAAATCTGCTGGCATTGAAGTGAAGGATGTCAGTCCATCAACAGTGCAAACATTCCTGAGAAATAAACCTCTCAATGATCCATCCAAAACAGACCAACAGTTACCCTTGCCCATAGCAGACACTCTGATCAGAGACCAGAAAAGATGTTCACGTCTCTTGACATTCTGCTTAAGAGACCTGAAAACACCTGAAAACAAGGCAAAAGCTGAAAAGCCTGACTCCACTTTACTTGATGGGCTTCCACTTCTTCTCACAAGAGATAAAGTTTTGAGAGTTTTTAACTCCAAGACTCCCAAGCTGATATCAAGATATGACAGCCTCTTTATTGGCTATGAGGACCAATTTGCAGATCACCAAACAAACGGAGACCACATTATGGTTCTACAAACCTTAAACCTTGTGAAGAAGTTGACAGTTCCTTGTGCAGCTCAGTACTTGAGGCCATTAATTCAATGCCTCCTTCAGAAATGTGAAGTTGTTTCAGAAAATGGTCACCGTGCTCCAACTAAGGAAATGTCAGAGTGGTTGAAATCCCTTTGGAAGTTCTTAACAAGTGAACTCCAACCAGCAACATCTGGGAATGATGAAGCCAATCTGACATTAAGTGGTGTAAGGGAACATTACAGTGACTGCTGCATTTTACCTGTTCTGTGTCCAAGGCTAAACAACAAGCACTTCCTGTTAACAATGAAAGACATGCCCAGTGTGATTCCTTCTGCCTTAGACAGAGACGTGTCAAGCATCCTGTTTAAACTTGGTTTGATGAAGCTTGACACTGTATTCTTCAAAGACATGGACAGGCAGCTACTTCTCCTCCTGCACTCTGAACTTATGGATGTAAATGACAAAAGTTCTGTGTTGGACCAACTCTACAAAATTGAGAGATCAGAGTTCTCCCAGCTTTCCAGTGGTGAAATAAATGAGCTTCAGGGCTTCTTGAATTCTGGAGTTTCCAAGTCTAAAGACAGCCAAGATTATCAAAGAAAGTTTAAGTCCTTGCCACTATTTGAAACAATAAATGGTGAACGGGTGAGGATCGATGGACCTACACAGGTATTTATACTTGACATGAGTGAAGATACAATGACTAGATTTCCCATTTTGTTCACATTGCCTGGCAGCAACATCTTCCTCAAAGGTAATCTTGAGAACCATAATCTTTCACAGACACTGAAAATCCAACTCTTGTCTCCTCTGGACTACTTCGTCAAGTTCATTTTGCCCATTGTCCACAACCTCACAGACAGACAGATGTTCAACTGCCTGAAGTTGTTACTTTCACTAAAACATGACTACAAGTACAGTGATTTTAAGGACACAATCATCAGTTCATTTAAGACAGTCAAACTGATTCGCAGTTCTCTTGATAAATTGGAAATGGCATCATATTACTTTGATGACAGCATTGAACTATACAAGAGGATGGTGCCAAAAGACAGATTTGTACCTGAGATGTTTTGGACTAAGTTGTGTGAAGGAAATAAACAAACACTGAAAGAATCAAAGGAATTACTCCGAGAACTTGGCATGAGGCATACCGTGTCAACAGATGACATCATAAAATTTGCTAACCAGATAGAATCAGAAACGAAAGGGAACAGTTGTCTTGAAGAGCTGAAGCAGAAGTCATCATTGCTTTTCAAAGAAGCATTGGCATATGTCAATAACCAACGTAATGACAAAAATGGAGGAGGAAGGCTGCTGGAAAGTCTAGCTGATATCAAGTTCATTTTCCCTGTGGAAATTAAGAATGAACTATGTGACTATCACCAACCATTTGCAACTGGAAGAACTGCTGTTAAAATCAGAGGATCTTTGATTAAAAGTGAGGAGAAACATGAAGAACTGATTTGGTCGTCAATGCCGATTATACATTTGCCTAGTATGTCACAAAAGATTCTGAACATGCTAAAAAATGCAGGAGCTTTCGAACAACCACCTTCACAGTGTGTCACCACAAACATGAGCAACATCTGCCAGTCGCCATGTAGAGATGAAAAGTTGATCCAGACTCGTGCTCATATATTTCGAACTTCTTATGCATACTTACAAGCAAATGAGTTTAAAAGTGAACAGCTGGCTGGCCTACCGGTTGTGTTGGTTGAAAATGACATAGAACTTGCAAGGACTGACAATACATCATTTTTACTACCACATAAACTTGAGTTCAGACCTTATTTGTACCAAATTCCTCCAAAGCTTGTCATCTTTGAAGATTTTTTCAAGAAAATTGGGGTAACACAGACACCAACAGCAGTCCAGTACTGTAACGTTTTGGCAGCAGTGCACAAAGATTCCTGTGATAAACACGAACTAAACCCAAACCAAGATAAAACTGTGAAACGTGCTGTTGAGCAACTATTTAGGCTTATCAAAATAGAGGGAAACCAATCCCTTAACGCTGTGAAAACATTGCATCTTCCTGCAGTAAATGGTAAGCTAATTGAATCATGTGAGCTCTACTACAACAACACAGCATATGAAAGTGAGCGCTTAGAAAAAGCTCTAAAGAAAAAGTTCCTGTTGCTTGAGAACCTCAGTGATTGTCATCTGGGGAAGGACATTTTTGAGCATCATCGGCTGCTGCAACTGCTGCCTCAAAAGTTTCAGCCTAAAATGTTGTCAGAGCTCACTGAAGAGAGACTAGTTGAGTCACACATGGAACTCTGCGAATGGAACTGTGAATTCAGTGGATGGTTTGATAAACGTCTTTCTTCATCACACCTTAGACATGGAGTAATCTGCCTCATTAGAGGGCAGTCTCATGGAAAAATAACACAAGAAGATGCCATCGATTTGTGGGATAAGACCTTCGGCAGTATCCAGATTACTTGCTGTGAAAGCCTGAAAACAGAGCTTTGGCTGGATAATCAACCACTAAATCATACTGTCACTGAAACCGAGGTGTTTGTCAAACAAGGGAAAGAAGCTTGCATATTTTATTTAAAACACAATGATGACAGGGATGTGATGGTAATAAGTGAAGTATGTGAGACTCTGGCAAAAGAAATCAATGCTCTATTAGGAAACTCATTCTCATTACACTATGTCATGGCCCTTGGGCAACTTCTGAAGTGTGACAATTTGAAAGATGTACAGAAGATACTTGCCAAGTACCAGATCCGTGACAGCGTTGAAACTGAAAACTTCCTTCGTAAACCACCAGCTCCTGGGACAGAAATCCCAGAAGAATGGCATGACTCCTTAGACATGGACATGCTTAATAACTTTGAGGAAGGGGAGTATGTGGGTTACTACACAAACAACATGTATATTTATGCAATCATTGTTGAAGAACTGCCTGGACTCGCTGGACCATACTCACGGAAGTACAAAATAGATATTGGAAAGGATGAGCCAGTTGAGGTCGGATGTCTTGACTTGTACCAGTTTAAATGTGAAAAGAAGTCAACACCGCAGAAGTGGACTGAATCGTCTTGCATGATGCTGGTACCACTTGGTCGAGCAGAGTCCCATTCCTCCCAACAAGCATCTACAAGTTCACCATCATCATCGTCGTCATCTCCAAGATCCACACCAGCTACACTTGATGAAGCAAAAAGGGAAATTGACAAATGCTTGGCAGATATTTGGACTCTTCCTGAGGAGGACAGGACTAAAGCAACCAAACGACTGTACCTTAGATGGCACCCTGACAAAAACCCTGACTGCCAACAGCTCGCCACTGAAGCTTTCAAGTACCTGCAGAACAGAATTCATGAACTCAAGACAGGCAAATCCAAAGGCAAATCTTCAGGCTCATCATATGGACGAACATCGGATCCATGGGAAGACTTCTTCAATCAGTGGAATGAGGAGGCCAGACATCACAGACATGGCCGAGAGAGATTTTTCAGAGGCAACCGTTCCTATAACTTCTGGAGACACAATGAAAATGTCCCAAGGCCAAACAAAGAGGAAGCCCAGCGCTGGTTTAAACAGGCCCGTTGTGATCTTAATGCAGCTCAAAAAGACACAGGGGGAGGAAGCACGGAGTGGTGTCTGTTCAAAGTCCATCAGGCAGTTGAAAAGTCTCTAATAGCAGCATGTTATAAAAAAGACGGCAAGCACCCAAACGGTACCTCCATTTCAGACATGGCAATACAAGTTTCCTTCTACAGCGACCATCTGAGAACCCTGCCTCAAATTGTGAAGGATCTGAAAATGTTGGGTGTAGATCCTAAAAAGACTCAATATCCAAATTGTCATCCGACTCCACGCATTCCAAATGATGTGTTCAAATCAGAGAATGAAAAACAAGCGCTGGACAAGGCCTCCGAGCTTCTCAATAAAGTAGAAGCGTATGTGAATTAGGGGCCCGAGATAAATGTGCAATATTAACAGGCAACTTTGTTTCTATCTGTAAAACTGGTATCGCCATGAAAACAGGGGCATTAAGTAGATTTCTAATAATCATTGAGTCGTCACTATAAAAGTCGAACTTTTTCTGATATTATAACTGGTATCTGTATTTATACCAATAATCGATATTTCTTTGCACTGTTTTAAATACACTGTAAGATCACATGTGATCTCTGTAGAACTATCATTTATGTAACTTCTTATTTGCACCCGTTAAAAAAGTTCACCTATAATTCATTTTTTGTTTGTTGTTTTTTCCATATAAGAATGAAAATAACCAAATATGGGACCAAAAATCAGCTCCTGCTTTGTTATGAATAAATTGTGTTAACCCTACCAACATAATAACTCCGACAAACGTTAATAAAAATGTGCAGCTTTTAACATAATAATCCCAAAAAAATAAAAATAACTTTCCCACAAAAGTAATAATTATTACTACTGAGAAATAATAATTGTTATTGAGAAAGATGAT
>JAPTYR010000015.1:29396864-29414051 GCA_029814505.1 Siphamia roseigaster | reverse complement strand
AATCGGACATTGTCGTGCAGCACTCGGGAGAACTCTGAACAGTGACGGTAGGAACGGCCGTTTCCCTACGACTTTAAGTCCAGTCTTGAATGTGTTGTATGTGGGACATTCTCTGATGGGGAGGGGTCTGCTGTTCCAAATACTGACGCCCCAAACTGAGAGGACAGATTGTCCAAATGTCCAAATGGATGTGGAATGTGCTTTGTGTGGAATGTTCCATCCTTTGCTCCGACCCATGTCTGTAAACTGAATAAACCCTCTGGGATAAACAAAAGGATCCTAATCTGATCATAATGTTCAGACAGTGTTCAGAAATAGATCTGAGACCAATATTCCTTTGGAGGAACAACTATTCTCGTGTTAATTCTAAGAATTTCCCATTTTGACCCCTGACTTATCTTGGAAACTTCAGCCGACCAGTATTTAAGTCTGGAGTTTTCTTTATCAGTAACACACACGGCCATTTCATTCGTTTTATTCCGGAAGCATTTTACTTGTAGACCAGTGTTATTGAAGTCACTGTTAGTTATTTGAACTAGACTGAGACGGTCTTTACTGTTATTCAGATATGGATATCGACAACACTGGGTGGCTGTGGGTTAGGGTTAGGGTCGGGCTGCTCAGTTAAAGCTGCTATTTGTAATAATCTGGCCAAACGGTTTCTACGCTCAAATTCAAAACACTGCGGTGAGTTGCACCCCCTTCCCCTCCAGACTCCAGGTTGCCAGAGCGGTTGGCGTATCCTCCATTCGCAACGAGCAAAGAACGACTATAGCATAGGATTCGTCGCTGGCCATAAAGTCATGGTTTGTTCGCTAACCATTTCTTTGTGTCAGTTGTAGACCCCAGGTTCAGCTCTACTCATGGAGGGGCTTCATCAGTTCATGTTGACCAGGCTGTGAACATGAACTGATGAAGACTCTGGGATGAAGGTGAAACGTCTTCCTCCACTAATAACCCGGTCCAGTTGTGTTGGATCTGACTATGACCTGGATAAATGAGAATATTCACAGCCTGGACCATAGATGTGTTTCTAGGATCCAAATGTCCATCCCTGTTAAGCTACGGTGCTAACGTTAGCCAAAGCTAACTGACATGACGAGGAGAAGAGTAGACACTTCAGCCTCTGTTTTCTAATTCTTCTCAGTTTTCAGCGTCTCCACCTTCAAATTCAGCTCCTATACAGACCCTCACTCTGTCTCCTGATTTATCTGCTGTTTCTGCGATTCTTAACGAGGTCTTTTAGGTTTAGTTGTTTTTAGTTTATTTTGGGAAACCACAGCAAAAAACTGGAATGGATCATCTAAATCGGTGCGCTAGAAAACCCGGAGAGGACTTTCTTTAAAAAATGGATCAGGAGTCTGGATCGGAATTTTTCCACGCCCGCCGATCCGATACCGATGCGCATTTTTTGCTCATATCGGCGGCCGATCCGATCCTAATATCAGATTGGGACAACCCTAATTCCTATAGCCATAATCATGGTCTAGAATTTATTAAAAATAAAACATATGAAAAAAGACTAATCCTCTGCCATGTATTAACTGACCAAACACTAACTGTGAGTTCTTGATCATCCATTGTTTGATACCTACCATAGGTGAGGGTGTAGACAGGCTTTCCTGCATTGTCAAGTGCTGTAAGACAGGGGCTCTTGGGTTGGGTGGTGCCCCACCGTTGTAAGGCTGCTGGCAATGATGGAGGCCAGTTGGTGACCACCCCGAGGGGCTCTCCTTCCAAGGGGCTCATCTGCTGGCCTTCTGGCTTTGGCTGGTTGGGATCTGGCTGTTGAACTATATTTATGGGAACAAGAAAGGGACACATTCATTGAGAAAAAAAAAACATGCAACAGAGCTGAATTAGCTCATATTGTGCTGCACCATTTGAGCTATCCCACTGTTTCAGAGTAAATTACATACAAATCAAAAATTCGTGAATAAAACAAGTCTATAACCAGACAACATGAAAAATAAAGAGTGGAAATGATAAAGACAATGAGATGAGAGATGAAAAGGAGACGGGTGTGAATATACTTCATTTAATCACGCAGGAACTAGACGAATTGTCTGTGCTGAGATCATGAGACCTTCCTCTCCCTCCTCATCATCTTTGGGAACAGATGCTGCAGGACCATAATGCCTCCACATGGTACTGTTTGATTCAGTTCATTTGTGCTTGTTTCATTATTCTCAAAATCAATCAGTATAGTTATGAGATTTCATCTATTTCAATTTCTTTTTTCCTGTTTGGTTTGTGGATTGAAATTAGTTTTAGGCGTATTTACAAGTTGCTAAATTGCTTTATTTTATTTCCATTTTTAGAAATTGACAGGTTTTTGTTAAGTTTTTGTTGAATGTATGGCAGTTGAAAAGTCCATTTTATTCTTTTACACCAACTTTACATATTTTAACCACCATAGAGCAACTAGAGTGCAGACAAAGCAAATTTTATATGTAATTCTATTACATTTATAATCATGTTGTTTCTTTCTTCTTTTTTTTTTTACTTCAGTTAACAGAATTATTTTTTCACTTCTATCTTTAGTCTTACATTCCCTTAACTATAATAATCACGTACGAGCAGCATCTCGCCTACTCACCTTTCAGCTCTGTGTGTTTTTCTTCTCATTCTGTGCGGACCACCGAAGTGTGCCATGCCACAGACTCGGTGCCAGAGTCAGGGCTTTACAATTACCTGCTGATGCGTTACTATTCCTGCTGCTTTTTCATTTCCACAGTGTTTATTCAGCCTGGCAAAGTACCACCCAAAACCCATGACGGACCGATTGGAATGGAGGAAATGGTTGGATAGGGCTGGTACGCAATGTGTGTGTATGTTTCTGTACCAACTGTTTCCGAACCACTCCCATGGTCCACCTGGTGGTCTCAGCTCCACCAAAGGAGAAAATAACAACCACGGAACTAAAAGTGGGAGCCTGACTCTAAATACCCAGGTCTGAGAGAGGAAAAACTGCTGTAAAAGCGTTGGGCCGGTCACAGTCAGAGGAGCGGGTGTTTTATTGATCAGTTCAGTGTTTAAAGGCTCTAATTGGTATCCTGATCACACCATAGGAGGGATGATACTTTTCCATGATTCATTGTTTTATTAGAAGCAATGCAATACTTTACGCTTACCATCCAAAAGCTCCTCAAAATCATCAACAAAGAACTCTCGCAATGGTGGTCGCTTCGGTCTCTTCAGAGTGTTAAGGAGTTGCTGGATTTTGGAGGAGACACGACTGTTGACTGGAACACCTACACAATGAGAGTGGAGGGGATGAAAACGAAAAGGGTACAGAGGGAAAATCATGGAATAACAGAGATACAAAAAGGACGACGCACGCAATAAAATGAGATGGGGATGGTAAAAGATGGAATGGACCAATGGGGGATATGAAGCAGGCATGGACATGGAGAGATTGATGAAGAAAGGAGGATAGGACGGGTGACAAGAGGACAGATAAGGACAGGAGAGCGAAAAGGTCAGTGTGGTGTTACAATGAGGACAGGGAGTCAGTCACACTGCAGCGGAACACAAAACAGTGAACCTCCAGATCTTCCACTGTCACCTGAAGGTCAAAGGTTAGCTCCTTGCAGGCAGCACACTCATTGTAATCAGCAGCAAAACTAATCGCTTAAATAAGTCATAAAGAGAGGAGCTGCCTGCTGCCTAGCAACAAAGACGTCGAGTCTACAGCAACTAATTCACAGTTATGTCACAGAGGGCTTCGCTCTGCTTCCACTTTATATCTGTAGATGGTCAAAAATAATACACTGTTGCGGTGTCATGGCAGCTGCATGTATGTTGAGTTTTTACAAGCATGGATATTTGTAAAGACAAGATCTGCAGGAAAGATACTGTAGAATACAGTGACAAGAATAGAAACAACAGGCAGAAGAAAAAGGCAAGAGTTGATGAAGTTCACAGTTAGGACTAGGACACGTGCAGACTACGATCATGCATCAGATATCACTTCCTCTGGATGAATTCGTACTTTGTTTTTGGGGGGGGGGGGTTCTGCGTCAGACATTCCAGACAGCCACGAGAGACCGAGGCCACAGCTGCATACAGCTTGCCTGATCCATCTTACTATAATAAGCTTGGCTCAGACAGACTCAGCCTCCTCATGTCAAGACAGATGTACTGGGAGTAGATGTCTGGGGGTCAACACAGCACCTGATGGACCAATTAGAAAGCCCCCAACACACTGAGCACCACCTGAGGGCTCTGAACCCCACCCACTTGAGAGTTTTGATCATGAGTGTAACAGTCAAGGAGGTCTCACATTTGATGATAACTATAATTAATGCATTTGCGATTGCATAATTCACAGCATTAAAATAGTACAGAAAAGACTGACTGGAATAAAAAAAAAAAAAAGATCCTGAATCATAGAACTGCATTAAATAAGAAAATACAGAATATTTTACTCACTTAATAACCATGATGATTTGTCAACTACATCATCTATGATATCTCAATATTTTGGGCAAAGGTGTATCGTTAGTCTCAAGTAGGGGTGATTTTCTTTGAATTCTGGGTAAATTAAGACTTTTTTCAAACCAATACATGAATGCCGGTGTCAATTCAGACCACTCCAAATTCACAGAAAACATGAACATTAAGGAAGAGTGAAACAAACTTTAATATTGTATTAAAAATTATCGTTAGAAATCCCTACGAAACAGGAAAAAAAGGAGAAGAGGTTCTGCAAACACTGAATAATTCACCCTGTTGACAAAAAGGGGCCGTTCTAAGTTAACAATAACAACAATTCTCATCTTCAGATGAGTATACACTATTAAAAGCCTAATTATGAGTCTTATATTCCATTTCCTAAATCTTACACACTGGACCTTTAAAATCAGCCAGTGTTTATCTTCTCACAACTACTTAACATTTTTTCGATTAATCAAAGTGCAAACCCGAGCCTGGTTTCACATCTTTCACAAAGCTCAACCCTAATGTTTTTCTGTTTTTCTTCAGCCAACACATACTGTACAGTCCTTTACCAACCCTCATTTATACAGGCACAGCAGGATGTACACTCCATCACAACACAAACAACATAAAAGTCACTTTATAGCATGTTTTCTTCAGCTCGCTCTGTGTTATTATTAAATGGCAACAGTGCTAGACGGCTGTCATCATAGAACCCGTGTGGCTACGGGCTAACAAGCTGCTGTCACCGAGTGCAGTGAGAAACATAAACTGACAAGTCTTGGTGCTTGTCAGTGTGAGAGCATAAAGTAGTATATCACCATGCTGATTATTCACAACCCCAAATGAATAGCTACATCTGTCATGGAAGACTTCTACGCACTATCGGCATCATCGGTTACGAGACTATTTAGGCTGGACATGGGTTTCGTATGCTAAACACACGACAGCCACACACTCAACAACACACACAGAGAATAACAATGAGTGTATATCACGACTGAATTCACCGTAGCTCTGTATATATTGTTAGATGACTCACTGCCATGCTTGACAGTGTAGACAATGGCCACGGACACACAAACAGAAACACAAATGCACACACAGCAGAGTGCACACATACATAGCAGACTGAGCAGAGTTGGAGGAACAGTTATAAATACCATCCATTAAATAGAGGGATCCTCCACCTCTCCACTCACTGCCTGGAGGAGAGACACATCAGGATGTCAATGAACGCAATCCTGCCAACTCCAAGTGTGAGTTCGAGCGTGAGAGAAAGTTTTATTTGGAAATGTGCCTGACAATTTGTATTGTACTACGACAATACAAAACAGGAACAAGGAAAGGAAGTTGGCCTTTTATTAGTTATGTCTTTAATTACTCTTCTGGGATTGAAAGACATGGATGTCCACAAGAAGGAATAACAATAATGCGGCGAGGAGCTTTCCAAAAATACTAGCCACTACTTTATATACCACCGAGAAAATAGTCTGAGGAAGAGCGTTGCGCTTCAAAAAAAAAAAAATCCCACAAGCAAATATAATCTTTCCGTGGGAGCTAGATTTGACATGCAGAGCCATCTACTTTCTACTCTATTGGATGTTTTTGACCCACCATTCTATTGTACACAAGGACGTACATGTCTTATTCATCATTTCCTTCTAAATTAGGGCCCTGGCATTATTAAATAGTGAGACCCATGACAACACATGCATTCTTAATGACAGAAGATGGATAACTGCTCATTAAAACACTAGACGTCAATTCAATCTTGGCCTGTTATGATAATTAAATTGTGGTTGATGATTAACTGTCATAAAAATAATTGCAATGAAATATTTATTCATGTAGCTCATTTTGATGTTTACAGTGTAAGTGCTGTTTAACAACTACAAAGATGAGAACTACTGAAGCGACGGCCAGGGCTATATCCCGGAACGCCCACAATCCTTAATGACGTCATGACGTGAGGCACCCCTGGGTCATGACCTTTCATTTGTACTTGATTTAAAGTCAATCAGACAAATAGTTCCAGAGAAATGAACAAAAGAGTGTTTAGGGGTTTTAAACTTTTAAGTGGCACAACCTATAAATGGTAAATCGTTGAATCAGTTCTTGCTCTTCATGATATTCATTGGTTTCGAGAACGTGAAATTTCTAAATCGAATATCTTTCACGTTATCACATTAACACAAAGAATATCCGCCAGCAGTGGTTGGACCAAAGGCCCCCCGACATTCGGGGATATACGCCCAGCTGTTGCTTCCAACATAAGTCTCAATCGAGAAATTACTTGAATGCATTAAATCTAATATTGGTATTATTATATTCTAAGTATATACAGAAGCTACGATTAATGACCAACAGAAGTTAAGCACTTCATCGTAAAGAGGGTGAAACAACATCCACGCTCACTGAAACAGCATCAGGCAAATGTAAAGCTGATGTGAAAATAGTGATAAAATATGACATTTTTGTTTCATCCAGCATGTGAACGGAAACAATGATTATTACACAGAATTAATTCCAATAACTGACTGAAATATTAACTGAAAAGATTACTTTCACAGATGATCGACCTGACTGTAACACGCAGGAATTCTACCAGGGATTGGTTGTGATGAATTCCAACTGAAACTGTATGAAGAATGTTCTCTTATGCTCTGAACACATAAAAAGAAAAAAAATGTCACATTTTTCAGAATCTGAACACTGCACACCCCTACCTGGCAACACTTTCAGCTAATGATAATGTATGATTATTAGTAGACGCTATAATGGATGTTGTACAACTACAACCAGCTCCACTGTGGCTTCTGTTAGTGTCAGGTTAAGGTGGAGTGATGGTGGTTTGAATGTTTTTCTGAAGAGGAGAAGAGGTACTGTGTTTCCATGGCAACACATGAGGGTCAGTCAGGAGCTGCTGCCAGTCCAACAGGCAGACTAAGGAGAAGACAGAGGGACAGACAGCAGGGGGAGAAAGGGGAAGCGAGGGGACTGTTCTTCCTAGTGTGTGTGCGTTTGTGTGTATGAAACTCACCATCTGCGGTCTCCATGACGCTGGTGTGATGGTTGTAGCCACGGGAAACGCCTCGCACTGAGGCCACCTGGGGCCGCTCTGCATGCAGTGAGGACCGCTCCGACAGCCCTGTCACGTCAGGGGGCGCCGAGTGGTTATCTGTGATGGGCGGGGTGTCGGGGGTTAAAAGGTCAAACACCAACGCCTATTTTAGGTGATCCCCAACTAAATGAAAAACTACTTTATGTTTTGGCAGCCAGCTGATAGTAGAAACCATCTTTAAGTGCCTGAAGAGCACATTTAATATTGATTTTATGTTTTATGTCTGTTTTAACTATCGACTGCATTAAAGAATAACTATTACATCAAGACAGACTCCTTCTTTGGTGTACTGAACTGAAGAAATGTTTTACATTAGTATCACATTTCAGTGATATTAATGAGTAAAGTTTTGCTAGAGGGATGTAAAATACACCTGGCATATACTATTAGTTTGTTTTGGGTTTTTTTGGGGGGTATGTGTGAGTAGGGGTTGTTCTAATCAAATATATTTGTCTATATTTAATTGTGCAATGTTAGTGGTGTATAACTGTTCCATTATGTTGGAATGTAAAACTTAAATGTAAATTCGTTAGATTTTATACATTCACATATCTGTATTAATACAAAAAAATGCTATGAAAGTTCTTAGAATTGTTTTTAGAATTATTGCATCCAATAGTAACGTGTTTAATATTATGCTTCCACAAAAAAAAAAAAAAATCAGCTATGTAGTTGACAGAGTAGATCATGTTAATGGTGTGTAACAAGTACACAACACAAATTCATTACTTCATGCAGACATTGGTCATGCTTGGTTGTGAATTAAATGTTGAATGACGGTCACCTCATTGTTGCCTATTGCTGTTGTCAGTGGCAGATACAGAATCAGTTTGAGACACAGCGGAAAAGGGTCATATGGAAGATTTATTTACAGCTCCATTCAGCACCAGTCACTGCCTCTATTTTATGACAGAAAACTTGAGGGGAGATGAGCTGGACAGGAGTGAGACAGTTCCATCCTAATAGGATATGGTTCTGCCGGCGACTTATACAGACACACATACACACAGTCACACAAGCAAGGCACTGTCTCACTTTACCACGGCGGAAAGACGGGTGAAGATAAATTCACTGAATCTTATTAACTAGCTTCTGACACTGGCATGGAAAAATGGAACAAGCAGCTTTCACAGCCAAGTTGCTTTAAGCTCATATATTCACGTGACTGAATGACAGTGAGATGGCAGACGGAGATGACTAATTAGAGAGATGTGAATTAAAACCCTGTCACTTGTTCTCTTTGTCTTTCCTTACTACGTGTTCTGGAGGGAGATAAGGCCTCAGCAGGCAAATATGTGTGGGAAACCACTGCCTATACGCTCCTGAGCGTCAATCTGAGCAACAGAATAAAGGTTCAAATGTCAACTCTTATATGACAAAATATCTGTCTGACTAACAATAACAGAATGCAACAACCTTGTGCTGAAAAGAGCAGGTGTGAGACACAAAATTAACCTGTCAAGATGATCAGGTGCATGTCTTGATATGGTGGAATTAAAACTATATCGGTAATCCGGTGGGGTTCGGATGGTAAAAGAATCGCAAACGTAAATATCATTTTTTTTTTAATCAGGATTCTAAGTATCTAAACCAGATTTGCTCAGTATGAACTTGTTAACTTCATTCATTGACTTTTGGGTTATCTAGATGCAAATAGGCACCTAAACAACTGATGGTATTTGATTGTTAGTGTGTCAAGACTGCGTGCGTGTCACTGACCTAGCTGGGTGTGTGCCATAAGGTCGGCCAGTGCAGTAGCTGTGGCGTTGGCGTTGAGGGCTGCATGGGCAGTGGTGTTGGTGGTGGTGACGGATCTCCCTCCAGGGTGGGATGAGGTGGATGACGCGGAGGATGAGGTGGACGAGCCCTGGATGACACGGTTAAACCAGTGCTCAACGGCCGGATGGCCATGGCCCTGGTAGGGCGTGGAGGTTGCCAGGCGTCCTTGACGGCGCAGCGAGCCCTCGTCTTCTGACGCTGAGGAGGTGTCTGCGTTTGACAGGTTAAGACAGGGCAGCGTCATAAACGTGAACAAGAACATGAGTCTACAGAAACAGAACAATGGAAGACTTCTGCGGGATCGATATGATGTACTGGGGATATATTGTTTGGCTTATAGATACTGAATACAGTACATATAAGCCAGTGAGATGACAAAATGATTATAATGGAGATGGAAGTTTAGAAATCTCTCGGATGCTTAAATACATTTTAACAAAATTAGGGCTAAAAGACAAGTCTAATGCAATTGTACTTGTTAAAAAAAAAGTTGAGTCACAGTGTGGCATACTTTCACAAAAGACAAAACCAAAATAGTGAGCACAGTTTAGGTTGTATAGGAAAGTAAGTATAAAATCCACAGAATACAACAAATAAATGGAGAGTTCTATATTTAGTATCTATATATTTTTTTATGTACACTATATGTAAATTCATTGTGTTAAGAATGCACCACAAGGGACGTTTAAAATGGGATAATTTATTATTTGTGTTTAATGACAACAGCTTTTAGATCTTCAAGTATAGGCAATAAAATAAGGTCCATATTTACAGTACAATCAATATAAACTAAATAAAAATAAATACATCTTCTTTAATGTGATGCTCAAATGTTGCCAATGAGAGCAGTTGGTCTGAGCAAAAATAGCTCGAATGGGCACAACTTCAAAGTGAGGTGAGAATCATTCACAATAAACACATTCCACGTCATCTGCCAGAAATGTCTGGTCTTCCAACAGAACCACTGAAGTCACGGAAGAGCAGGCAGGCCCGTCTAAAATTTGCATTTAGTGGAGACGAGTCAGTGACAGAGCATTTGAGGAAATGGAATATACAAGTTATGAAAAACAATTCAATTCACCACAAAGGTCGCTCTAGGCCCTGGGATCACGGCGTTAATGAAGTAAACAGTGGGGCCTGTTGTGGAGCTTTACAGCAAAGGAGAAAAACTAATTCAGCACATGTCTCTAAAGAATATAATAAAGTCTCAGAGCTATACAAAGTAGAAAAACGACCCCAGGCCTACTGAGATGAGAACTAATACTACAAGTGTGTATAGTTGAATCAGCACATGTCTGATGGATGTTCTGTATGTGATAGTTCATCAAGCGAAAGGCTATTAAAATCACCTTTACCCACCTCGAGCTTTCTCACGGCCTTGCAGAGGCTGTCAAAGGGAGGCTTGATTATAACAAGCTAAAATTTAATAACTCTACAACCAGCTCACTCATGGGAGTTATCTCATATTTATGATTCTGTTTGTTATTCTAACTCTCTCCACTCTATCTCTGTAACCTCGACACAGTTACACAGGGGGAAGAGAGGGTCAGGGAAGAAATGCAAAGTAGAAATAGAGAAGGATAGAATAACTCAAAATAAAAAAAATAAAAATCTATAGAAAAACAAAGTTGCAAAAGTACAGATATGATCAAGGAGGACAAGCAGAAAGAGGTTTATTAGAAGGTAGCGAGGGATATAAAGAAAAGGGACGACAATGAGTGTTTACCAATTCTAATATGCGACCAAAGACTATCTTACATTGGGGATTACAGCACCTTGTATGTTCACAGACGATTCTGAGGGGCTGTAAACCATACCTACAAAGCTTCCTTGTGTAGCTCCTACTAAATCACTGAAAATGACTTAAAACAACCATGAAGACACCCTTGTCTCCTCTCGTTCAAACCCCAGTGTCTGAGCTCTTAATCCGGTTACTTGCCCCGCTGCAGCGTCCTTCCTCTTTACCCAGGACATGAAGCTTAAAGACCCCCCACCAATTAACTCTTACACCAATGAAACAGACACTGCACTTTCATTAATGAGACTCATCAAATCTCGCACTGTCTAACTGATATAAAGATTATATACTTTAATGTGAATACATTTCAGCACACTTGGCAACAAACAAAGATCCTCTGGGGCCTCAAATTTCCTACTAGCATAAGCCACAGAACAGAGTACACAAATCAGAACAAATTGTTATAAAAGCAGGCAAAAGGTCGACAGCTTGAGAGTATGTTAAAAATCTGATTATTACGCAACTCATGTGGGCTGATGGCCTGGGAGCTCAACAGTCAGAACAGACTCCTTTATAGTCCGAAAGAATGGCCACATTCATGAAGTGCACATTTCTTTCCAGTAGCAAATGCTTGGCGGCATCTTGAACCACTGGACACAACATTGTGTCAGCATCCAGCACCAACATTCACAGGAGCATTACCGTGGACAGAGGTCTCACCTGGTGGGGTGCACGCCTCAACAGAGGACTGGACTAACACAGATCGTCTCTTGGAGGGCATGGGCATCTTCCTCTCTTTGTACTTTGCCAAAGCTGCTTGGACGGCTTCTGTGTGCAAATCTAAAGGGATAAATCAACAAAATATTAGCTACTGCCTAAAAGAAGAGAATGACGCATTTCAAATCCTTAAGTAGCATGAGCACGTGGTTACCGGATCTGAAGCGTTCATCCCGTGTGTTGGCAGCCCGAGACTTGTTGTGTTTGGTACCTGGGAGTACAACTTGGGAGGGGGTCTGGATCCTGTTGTCAGTTTGTAGTGAAGGGTCTACACCTGCAGACACAACACCACAGAATGTTAGCTGTCAAATGTAGCCTGGACACAGAGCAACTATTCTGAATAATTTCACCACCGAATCAAGTATCCACAAGCTTTATGTTAATCCTTACTTAGACTGCTTTCTTCTAATAAAGTAGCTTGGAGTTGAGAAAGTATTCACTTTAATTAATCCAGCCTCTTTAGCAGCTTTCCGAGTGCCTTCCAGCTTTCCGAGGGAAAGCAAATGCAAATTACGCAGACGTAACAGAAAGGAGGCGATTAAGCACCATGGATGTCAAAAAGACAACATCTTTCTAACTAGAGCATTCCAAAATTATCAAACTCATCAACCTCCCTATGTTCTGCATGACGCAGGCGATGATTCATCTTCTAGCTTATGCAATTCTCATTTCAGCTTCATTAAGTAGCTAGTGGCTGGCATCTGAGGGAAAACCCAGGACTAATGCCTGGAGGAAGGTCAGAGTTCGAACTCCATTAGTAGTTCTGCAACAGTTGACTTCATTTTCTCCTGCATTGCTCTCATCCTGATGCATCTGAAATTTGTTTGGAGGCTAAGGGAATAAGAGATACTCAAGGAATCACTATGACCAGTAACATGAATGTAATTATATACTACATCATAAGTTCAACTCACATTAGCCTAATGACTCATTAATTGACAGCCAACCACATTGTTATGCAAAGTTCTACGTACATAAAATGCGTACAAAAATAATGCACTATGAACAAATCAGCTGAAGAAAAATACCATGGATCACAAACTTGTATTTCAGTGTTATAGGTTGATTTAGGCAGAGTGAAACAACAGCACCCACATGACCCTAGTGAGGGTAAAGCGGGTTCAGATGAATGGATGAATGACTGAATGAATAAAAGAACAGCATTAAACTGTATTTCCTGTAATTCAGAAACACATCCAACATCTTAAGAAAAGTTTCCATTTCTGAGAACATGACAGATATAGGATGCCTCTGTTGTCCTGTTGTTTGGTCTCAATAAATAGTAAATAAAAAATAAATGTTCCCACCGCTTCCTGTCAATTTCACTACAGCAAACTACTGCATTATAAATAATACATGAGACTTTTGTGTTTGAAGTACTAAAGCTCCTGTGGAGGAAACAGCGTGAGTCTCCAACCTCTACTTTACCATTAACTTACTCCTTTAGGTAGAACATGCAGGCAATATAAAATACAATGTTTAAACTGTCCAAGTTGCTGACTGTGCATATCCTGATGAGTTGCTTCTCAGATTCCTAATATTAAACAATAGGAAATAGTGCAGTGGAGAGCATGGAAGAATTCTAAATTTAACATGCTAGCTCCCTGTATTTTAAGACCGCAGAGATTATGCACTTTGTGATTAACTCGGTGTTGCACTCATGTTACAGCATATATGATTATAAATATCATTATGATTATCATTATGATGGTTCAGTCGACATACTTAACACCAGGAATTCATTACTGATGTCCAAACAGTAAAAGTAATACCTAAAGTTTAATTTAAGTGAGCTCATATAGTGGAGAACTACTGTTGGACAAAGAGATGCTTTTTTTTAAAGTTAAAACAATGTAGAAATTTTCACATCATTTGAGATCAATAAGTACAATAATAAATGTCAAATTATGTTTTCGGTCTGGATCAAAAGCTGATTTTTTTGACCTGGGTTCAAATTAAAGGATAGCGGTTTTGAACTAGAAATAAACAGAGGAAAGTTTAAGGTAAACAATTCAAAACAACAACACTTATAAAGTCTTTTTTCAACATCAAAACTACAATTCACAACATTTTTTACATATTTGACTTGACAGTATCAGAAATATCACCCCAGATGGTAAAATAAACAGCAATAGTGACACCTTTCAGAATCTCAAATTATATTGTGATAGTAATATTATTGTTGTGTCGTTCCTGGTTAATATAAAAAACAACGTTGGTTGAATGCTGAATGCTGGTTGTGACCTACTGTACATGTCATGACAAACACTGCTCACATTAGAACTGTCCAGCCAAACACACTCCTCAGTGCTCCATGGGTCAAAACCCTTCTAACTCGAAATCTGGGGACAGACACTGTGGATGCATATTTCATGAGCATGAACAGGCAGCAATAGCATAATGGGGATTGGAACCTAAAAAACCTTTGTGTTTTTACCATTTACAGAGCCACTGCTGTGCACCATCACCAGATATTTTGCACATTTCAATTATCCATTAAAAAAGCCTATTTTATTTTAGTATGACATAAAGATGACAAACAAGTGTACCAGAAAAGACAAGTGGAAAGACAAGTGTACCAGAAAAGACAGCACATCCCAAAAACATCTAATTGCCAGGACATGAGACTCTATGGGAGCTTCTATGAAACTGGGTTCAGTCTGGTTGGCATTAACCCTCCCAAATGTATGTAATGATGAGCTCAGATAAATGCAATAAATATATATTCTTGCTCTGAGCTATCCAAAAATTAATGAATTTTTATTCAAATATCAGGACCCAAAATGGGAACAAAACTGGGACATGAAAAGCTACTTCGGTCACTATAAATAAAGACATTGTGTTAAATTTGACAATCCCAGTGTTTTTCCTAATCCAGACATGCGGGTTAGCATTTCATTCCAGGTTTCATATATACAGTATGCCACTGTGTCCACTGGCATTATATGCAGAACCTGACCATTTAAACACAAATAAATCAAGAGTGATTTTGCAGTAGTAGTCATTTTTGTGAAACACTCAGCCTTGCAAAATTACCGTAGTTTGATTCCCAAAATATACCCGTGAGAGAATAAAGATATTACAAAAAATAGTAGTGTAATTTTCATGTCCTTTTTACCATGTTACTTGCAGATTTTTGCATAAATATATATATAAAAATGTGTATTATCTGAAAAATTGATACTCTTTTATCTTAGTAAATATTTATTTTTAAAATAGACCCAAAGTGCTTCCAAACCTACTTCACAACATCAACCTACATCTTATTAGTGTGCATGAAAATGCACACTATCGTTCTTCTGTTCTTCTTCTTATTAGTCTTCAGCAGACTTCACAGGGCCTCAACCGCTTAACGTAGAAACTTCATTCAAACTGCGATGCGTAGGTCTTACTTATGCGATGTGTGCTTTGTATTTTTCAACTTAGTAATATTTATATTTTTATAATTATTAATGTTTTAAACGTTTATTTTTCAGTCCCATTGAAAATGAATGTGGAATGTTCAGTACATCTAGAGTGGGACTAGAGTGGAGGTGAAACCATACCACAGTTAAAAAATTATTAAAAATCAAGACATTGCTCTAGAGCTTTGCTTTAAAGTTTGTTAGTGAGAGCTGCAATATGATTGTAAACTGTGAAAGTTTCATTTTATAACTCTTTGTACTTTTTGTAGGAGAAGTTGTTTTAGAAAAGACTCTTTTAGTCAATGGGATTTTCTAATAGACGGTTAGGATTCAGTTCTGACACCCTTCGGTTTTAAATTAATTCAAAATCAACCAATTCACGTACAGATATTATTTAAAGTTTGTGAGCGAGAGCTTGAATGTAACTGGATGTCTTGCCCCATGTGTCTTCTTCAATTTAAACCATCATTGGTCGATGTGGTGAAAGTGAAACAGAAGTTATTCAATCCTAAAGTCATGGTCTTACAACCTCTCCGAAATGTCCTTTTTTGGAGACGCCTATTGGTACCTGTGGAAATTGTTGTGTAGCACCTACATAATGTTATGTATCTGCTTCATATTTTGGGTTTTACTTACTGACCCCATGTACAATGAGGAAATGTAGTAGTTACCTCTGTCCTATCTGTTCCTATCCGTCAATAATAGTAACTAAGTCTCTTTCTCCACCTGAACCCGTTTCTTTTGTTCTTTTGTGTTTTTTGTTCTCATGTAGTAGTTACTCTGAATCACAACACACAGTCCAGGGACTCACTGAAAACTAAAAAAAAAAAAAAATAGGCGATTTTCATTTTACATTTTTTTAGAATTTTACATTTTTCAAAAAAAATAACTCTATGATGATAAAATATTTTTCAACATTAAAACCATGTAACATTTACCTGATGTTTTAGCTGAAAATACCAACAAAATAAATCCCAAACACAAAAGAATATGACCCGTTAGAGGGTGGCATGTCCCCCAGCCCCGAAAAAATAAAAAACTGTCACTTGGAAGCGATGTTCAGCTTCCAAGTGAAGCTGAACATCACTTCACTTCAAATACTTTGAATTTGACAGAAGAGGAGTGAAGGAGTTTACAGGGAAAATATTGACTGTTTTGCTCCAGAAACTAAATAATGACAAGTGGCATCATGTGAAACATGGTTGGATGACAGACAAAGCAACTGGAGGCAACGTTTCAACACAATCATCAACTGGAGCAACTTTGGTGAAGAATCCTGGATGGGTTCCCAGTTCCAGTTCCACAAACACATCCCACTGTTTGTTCCAGCAGTCCCCTGTGATTGACAGGTGGGAGACAGAAAACAGGAGCTGCTCGAAAACACAAAGATAAACTGAGACAAAGTTCTGTCAGGTCTGTCAAAATTAATGCATTAACGAAGATTAATCTGTCATTATGATTAATCTGATTGGACAATTTTTTGGAACAATTTTTTTTTACAGTTGTTTGGTTGAAACTGTTGAAGGTGAATATATCTTCATAGTTTTGCATGTGTTTTAAATATTTCATCATATTTTTGGTGGGTTTTTTTTCTGTATTTTAGATGTTTTTAAATGTGTTTTGTATTTTTCATTGCCTTTTCATGTTAGTTAATTTTTTTGTGAATTTTTGTGGATTTTAGCATGTTTTCTATATTTTTTCCTCCACATTTTTTGTGTTCGTTAGTGTATCATGTGGGAAATTTCAAAACAAAAAAAACACCCAGACAAAACAGTCAACATAAAGTATTTTGATCCTGATTAATCAAAATGAATCTAAAGTAAACCTGTGATTAATCTGATTAAAAATTTTAATCATTCAACAGGCCTAGCAAAAAATAGTGATGCCAAATTATTAAGATTTTGAATCATATTAAATACGGGGTT
>JAPTYR010000015.1:29327916-29338923 GCA_029814505.1 Siphamia roseigaster | reverse complement strand
TAAATAACTTGTTGTAAGCTACCACATTGTAAAAAGAGCTACACAAAGTGGTTTTCAGCTGAAGGACCTCTTTAAAGCTGGCTCAAATATATGCTGCCATTCTAACCAGCAGGATGATTGACATCTGCCTTAAATTGTTTCAGTCCCCATTATGGACAGCTCTTTCTCACCTTAGCTTGGATAAATTTAGGGAATATCTAATAGTTTGTGGAATACAAAGTGGAGGTTTGGACCACAGCCAGACAGAAGAACATTGATTTTCAGAACAAGCTCAGGCTGCAACAGTTAATGACAGAAATAGGTCTCACACCTGTCCAGCCACAAACAGACTGGCAATGACGATCCCCAATTTCTTCATTTAATGAGTCCCTATTGTTTGCTGTACTTAGAGAGCCGAGATAACGAGATAAGCCCAGACTGAATAATCAGATATAGGACAGGAGGAGTTCTGGCATGATAACAGCAATTAAGATTCACCTTCTGTTGCGATTCCCCACCACATGGCTAACTGGAAGACTCCCAGAAGCAGTGTAGATAATAGAGACTGCTGGAATTGTGGGGTGTGAGAAAAAGACTGAATTACTTTGCACTGAACTCAAAACACAGATAATGAAGACGCATGATGAGAAGATCAAGTCAAAGGCAAGACTATCTTTCGCCTTGAAAAAATGTATTACAAATATTTGATTGTGTGCATGTGTGTGTGTGTTGGGGGGGGGCATACCATACTGGTTCAATTAAAGTACAGGAGTCAGAGTTGTAGACGAACTAGATACTCAAATGTCACAAAAGCGGTTATCCACAAGTTATCAGTGATTAATCTTAATATTTTCGATAATATGAAGCAACAGCCAAAACCTGAAGCCAAAGCCAAAGTAATATTTAGAAGTGTGATAGCACAGCTGATTAATTCTGGCCGCGAACAACTCACAGTGTAATAAAAGTGTAAACTGTATTGTGTTGTAAATTATTTAATAACAAAACAGATATTTAGACTGTGAGATAAAATACTATATGCATTTTTGACAACTGCACGTTTGATATTTTAAAAGTGTATTTAGGAATTTTTGACTTGTATGGTTTGTTCATCAGTTATTAGTTTTGTAATAAAATCAAACATAGTTTATTACCTCCGCCAAGGAGGTTATGTTTTCATTGGCGTTGGTTTGCCTGTTTGTTTGTCCGTTACCAAAATAACTCGAAAACTAATGGACAGATATCCATGAAATATTCAGGGAAGGTCGGACATGGGGAGATCTGGAAGTGATTAGATTTTGGTGAAGATCCGGAAGAGATCCTGGATTCTGGATCACTTTGAAATTTTTGTTAACATTGCGGTCAATGGGGAATAGCAATGCTTGGCAGAGGTCTGCGCTCTCCGAGTGCTTTTCTAGTTGAATATGAATTGATTGTCTTCTTGCCATGAATGACAACAAAACCTTTAGACCCATCTAAATAAACAAAGGGGGAACACACAAGTCTCAAGATATAACATTCCCACACTATGTAGAAGCATAAATATTCATCCCTCCTGTAAAGACAGGGAAAGGATGTTTAACGGCACAATAAAAAATAAAATAAACAGGTCGGCCCAAAAGACTAAGACACTACTGTGGACAATAAATGACACCGTGGATAATCAAAACGATATACTTTTTAATAAAGTACCAAGAGGAAAAAAACAAAAACAAAACAAGTGGACTGAAAGCCAAAAATCCAACCAAGTACATTTGCACATTTGCATACACAGAGAGAGAAATGTATAAGTGCAGCCCAAGTATCTGAAGCTGTACTCTGCTCTGAGGCACACCCTTGAAATATTTATGACCCTCCTTTGACGTTTTGTCCTCCTCTATGGCAGGGCCACGGCATAGCTGTTTCTTTATCTCCAAACTGGACTTTACCGCAGCTAACCCAGCCTGCTCATTCACTCCATGGCTCAACATTCTTCTTCGTTGGATCCTATTACAGACCTAACCAGCAGCTATGCACACAGTCCCTTTCAGTAATCACCCTAAATCCTACATGTTTTCAAAGGTCTGGATGTAGATTGTGTGAGCCCACATTCATCAAATGCTTGGTTTTTGCTCAACAATAAGCTGAGCTCACAGTGAAGTTCTTTCTTGGTGAGTTGGCAATGGGAGTAAGTGGCCACAGAAACAAATGAGTCAGGTCAGTTGGTCTTTCCTTGCACCGAGTGGTCTCTTCTTGACTAACTCAGCAGGCCACCTCACTGGGGTTTTCCTGTACACTCATTGTTTCCAAAAGGAGGTTAGTAAAAGCTTTGGCAAATTAGGCTCTCTCTCCAATAACCCCACCTTGGATCAGACACATCACCATTATTTAGACTCAATTGCAAAATAATTATTGAGCACCTGTTGGATTTTAAAAACCCATTGAAAATTTCTTGAGAATACATGGGAAAATGTCTTGTTATTACCTCTGCCAAGGAGATTATGTTTTTGCCAGGATTAGTTTTTTTGTTTGTTTGTTTGTTTGTTTGTGTTCAGAATAAAAAAAAAACTTACAAATGGATTTTGCTGAAATTTTTAGGGAATGTTGAGGATGGTGAAAGGAACAAATTATATAATTTTGGTGATGATCCAGAAGAAAACTGCCATTATCCAAAAAGACAATTTTGTGAATAACTACTGAACTAATAATGCTATCAACATGAATTCACTTGCTAGAGATAGATTGTCATGGTCAAGGAATCTAAAGATGAAGACAAAATAATTCTAGGACTGCTATTTTATGTGTAAATCCCAATATGGGGGGAACTGAGCTGCTTGGCGGAGGTCTGCACTCTCTGAGGGCTTTTTTTCTAGTTCTCTATGTAATTTTGTGGGTGGGTAATAAAGTGCTGCTTTAAGACAACAGCAAGTAGCTGAAGCTTGGGTATCTACTCTAATTCACATCACATAAGCACCTCAGCTCATGTCAAACAATTCATACAAGGGATTAAAATCCATTTCAATCACTTAAATCACACAATCATTTAATTTATCAATAAACAATTACAACTTAATGCCTGATAACAGTGTGTTTTCTATTACAGTACAATACTACAGAAAATTGTCATGTTTTGATGTGACAGGTGAAACCAATGAGTTTGACATTTTGTTATGCTGATAAACATCTTGAACAAATAACAATAGTAGACAGTTAATTTTCTATCAGTAAATAAATACTGGTATAGTGTTGCCACGATTAGTCAACTTTAACAATGTGGAAGTTTTTGGGTCCAAACGAGCCGACACATCACAAACCACTGTCGTATGAAGGAGTTCGGGAAAGGAGGTAACAACGAAAGGAGGAAATGCATCCAACTGATTTCACTATGTAAAATAACAGCACCCGAGTGGAGGAATGTCTGAAACGAACACCACCAAACCAAAACAAAGTCAGTTCATTCAGCCATCAACCACTCTTTAAACAGATTGATTCCATATGACAAAAAGCAAATGTTGGAAAGATATTATAATATATAATATTAGTGAATATATATATATATATATATATATATATATAGTGAAGCTTCGCCATCAGTCATTTCCTCATCAGTTGAGAAAATGACTGATAGTTCAAATGCAGAAGTGGCTGAAACAGACATAACCATAGTAATGTTATTGGAAGCCTGTTGTGCTTGTTCCTAAAAGAAGTTTGTCATTTGTGGTCTGTAAATATTTTGGGTTCCGCAAAGATGATGTTGAGCAAAAGAATGCAAAATTCAGTGCTACAGCTCAGATGACGTCATTCAGCAACCAGGTTTTGCCATGGTGCTGGCCACTCCTGGGGGGAGTGCAGCTGCACTGCCCCATCACCCCATAGTATTTTAAGTAGAATAGAAAGTGACGCGCATGGTACAGTCTGAAACGCCCCCTCACATGAAACTGTGTGTGCAGCCGAGCCCCCCACCCATTTATTGTACATTTATCATTAATGGCTAAACGCTCCATTTATCATGATATGACTTTTGAGGTCATATCGCCCAGCCCTAGTACACAGCAATTTTTTTTAAATCAGCCTGTCATTTTACTATTGACCGCCTATTTATTTTTGGTGCCCTCCCGTCTCAAGGCAGTAGGATCTCCCTGCAACCACTGCCAGAGAGGAGCCACAGGTATGCCTGTGGCTTTGTGCCACAGGTATGCTGCAATGGCACAGGTATGTCATGGTGTTATGGGTATGCTGCGATGACACCGGTATGGCATAGTACCACTGGTATGCCATGGCGGCACAAATATGGCCCGGTGCCATGGGTATGCCATGGTGACATGGGCATGGCATAGTACCACTGGTATGCCATGGTGACACGGGTATGCTTTAGCACCTGGGCATTCTATCGCGGCATTGGGGCATGGAGCGGGACACCCTGTACCTCAGAGAGATGGAGAGAAAGAAACCCCCATCTTATATGTCATAAGATTCTCACACACACACCTAAAATGGGCACAACAAAAATTAAAAAAAAAATGCTTTATATTTTTTAACTAGTTGTTTAGATTAGTCAACTAATCGTTCAACTACTTTTTTGATTAGTTGTCAAGAAGTTAGTCGTTAGTGGCAGCACACATATTATAATGGGTAACAGAGAGAGTAAAAATTGAGATAATGATTCTCTAAACACTTGACATATTTAACGTGTTAAAATCACTAAAATTGGAAAACTCTTGACATTACAATAACCATATAGACATTAGACTGTTCCATTCTTGAGCTTTCAGAAATAGTGACAGATGTGTCTAATGATGAAAATGCGGTAATAATAACAGCTGACTTTGCCATTGCTTAGAGATAACAGATCATCATTTTACCACTTTAAAGCTTTACATTTTAATTATTAATCTTGACTAGATGACATGGAGTCATATTAGTGTCCATTACCAGCAATAAAATACACACCACTGCTCATAATAGCACCAACTGAGTTTGAGTGCCAGAGGGTGACATGGATGTTTAGGTTTAATCTTCACCTGACAGCACTGTGCCTGATTGTCTCTTTACCTGCAATCTAAAGGTGCACTAAAATTTCACCTTATCTAAAAGATTAGCTAGATGAGGTGATACTTAAATGACATTCATCAGGAAACTGAATCACTAATGTAGCAGACATAAGGATATAGATGAAATGAAAAAGCTGTCAAATGGACTGGATAATGTGATCTTAACAAGAAGTTTCTCAATATTCATTTGCAATAGAGATAGACACCTCTACTGTATGTTGCTGGGTCATAAAAAAAAAATAAAACTGCAATGATCATTCTCCCTATAAAAATAAACACCCATAAACACGCAAGCACAGGGACAACCAAAAACCTGTTATATTCTTCTGTAAATGTTTGCTGAATGAGAGCCGGCAAAACAAGCACGATGACCAAACAGGGGTTTGGCAGTGTCAAACACCAGTTCTGAACTAAAAATGACTTTGTAATCAGAGGGTTTGGAGAACAAACACAGCAGGAGGGAAGAAAACCAGTCAATGAGAGAGTGAGCCTCAGCATACGTGTCACTCCCTCTTTCCTTCCTGCTGGAGATAATGGGGATCATCCATCTTCTTGCCCTCCTTTAAGTCCAATCTTTTGACCACTCATCTGCATCCAGGTCAGCTGACAAAGAACACAGGTTTGAGTTGTGCAGTTTCAAAATTGCTGGATCATTTTTTTTCGCCCCGAATTTTCCACATTGATTATACTATCAATTAATAGAGAATATGACCCAATCTCTATTAGATTACCAGACCCCTTTAACACTATCAAATCTAATGTGAAGCAGAGTAGCAGAGTAATGTAGTGGTCTAAATTGCCAAGCAATAGAAAGTGAACACACCGACCACATGCTACTTATTAAAACCACAATAAGAGGGTGCAGATTGTTTATTTCACACATCAGCAAGTCTAAGCTGCTGACATTGGAATAATGGTAAGATGAGCTACTGGACTCTCTCATACTCATGTTATTTCAATAGATGCTGATGCTAAACTGCTTAAGAAAACATACATGACACATCTATTCAGTATCTATGAATAATGCAGTGTTCCAACACATCCCTGCACCTACTGCCACACTCTTGCATACTAAAAAAAGGGGACACAGTAGGACACAGATCATGTCTAAGCCTATATCCCTGTGAGAAGTGTTCATTGAGAAGGATAGGAAGCCTGCAGGATTCTCAAGCTCTCATCTCCTTCCAATAAAACGTGTCATCTTTTCTTACAGGATGTGAGGAGGAGGTAACTGAGGGGCATCATCATGGGGTGAAAAGTTCACTGCACTGTGGAAGGGTGGGATTTGAGAATAAAAAAGATGCCGGTTTGTCTTTATCCAAACAGAAAGTGGCATCCCCTGCTTTGATCATAGGGAGAAGAGAGGGAGGAAACTGAGGGGGAGCGTTATGGATAGAGAGGCAGAAATGGGGAGAGCAGGAGAGAGACAGTATGACACAGACAACAGAGTATGTAAGTGGAAACAAAGCTAGACAGAGAGGCAGAAGTCAGGGAGATACCACTATCAGAGCTACAACATGGCAGGATGTGACATGTGGAGAGCAGGAAAGGGAAACTGGACAGATATAGATTGGTTTGGTAACCACTCCTGAAAACACGTCCATCCCATTATGGGCCTCGGTGGCAGTTAATGTGCTTATCAAAGCAAACACCTTGGGTCTATTCCGAACCTTGCCATGGTGCTGCTGTTGCAGGCAGCCCGCACAGCGCACCACCACGAACATGACTATGCATCGGTGAGTTTTCCCATTATTTCAAATCACGCGTTTTGATTAGTAGATAAAACATTTTCCCCAGAAATAGGGTCACAGCCTGAGGTCAAATCCTAAATGCCATCAACCTCCATGTAAGTCATTAATCAGTATAACTTACCGAAGTTCAGCTCATTTAACAAGATGAGAAGCAATCAAATGAAGAGGCACGATGGGACCCAGTGAATTAACAAAAACCCAAAGAAAGGCTTTTTGTGAAGCAAACCACTGCGATATTTACAATGTGCTGAAACTGCATTTATCCATTAAGCCCAATTTTACTTGATCTGTTCTGTACTGGAGTATTCCTACAAGTCATCCTCAGTTATCACAAACATAAATACCTTTTAACACCAACTATGTGTATTCTGGCATAATTTTGGGACAGATTGTGCAAAGAAGTGTCAGACTATCACTTGTTCAGCTGTTTTATTGCAATGCTATCAATGCTGATGTGTCCTTTAGTCCAGGCAATGTAATAAATCATATCAATAAAGTAACAGTGATTTATTAATGTACAGGACTTTGGTCAAGTAAATGCCAGAATTTCTGCTCAAGGGTAGTATGAGAATTGAAAGGATCGTATCATTCATCAGACACACAACTGCATCAAGTTCAATTCAGGATTAAGCTCAATTTGCTGTTTTTATGCCATTGAACCACGTGATTCTGCCGCTGACAACGACATATTTGACAAAAATATTTAAATGCATAGTCCATATTTAAGATGATTTAACTAAACAAAGGCCCTGTTGTTGAGAAAACAGAATTTATCAAGATACAACATCTCCATTTTTAAAAGCCTCTCTTTGTAATAGTGGGGTCAAGCTGCAGACCTGAATGCAGATGCATGCATGTGCTCATATGTATGAATAAATCCAGGCATACAGACTCATCTCCATGGGAAAACTTTCCATGGATTTTAATTGTTATTGGTTAGGTCAGATCTCAGCATGCAATTACCTTTATTTCTTCAGATTTAACTTTATAAATGATTGTTTAGTTTCATGGTTTAACAAGACAGGACTGTAATAGCTTCAAAATCAATACTACTGGCTACTGGTTAGAAAGTTAAAATGAATTGCTATCCAGAATAATCAATATCTGTGTTATTAATGTACATGTGGAGGAGTAATGCAAAGTGGGAAGAATGGGAAAAAGTATGGAGGACTAGTTAGCAATTTAAACTTTTCAACAACTTCCAAACTTCTATCCAAGGTGTTTGCATGAACAATCTACCAAGCACAATAAGGACAGGAACGTCCCTGCCGATCTTCAAGAAGCTCTTGAAGACCCACCTCTTCAGAGAGAACCTCCTGTCCAAGCACTTTCAAACAGTTTATTTTTAATTGTTTCACTTGGTAATATGATCTAACTGTTGTACTTACACAGTTGTTATTATTATTGTTGTTTTTTAAATCTGTTCTTGTATTTTATTCAGTCATTGTGCTTTTTATTCCTTACTTTTAATTCTACAGCAGTTTAGTGTTTTTAATCTATTCATGTGTTTATTCTTCTTAGAGAGCTTGATTGCTGACTTTCCCCTGTAAGTCACTTTGGAAGTAAGTGTCTGCCAAATGCATTAACTAAACTTCAGAAAGGACAAGGGTAATAGACAAATACAGCATGGGTGTGTCAGCTGAAACTGAATGCTGTCTGATCAAATATGGCATTTGTGAACCGACCAATGAAGGGGATCCAAAACTTCTGGACAATAGAAACAGTCCTTTAAGACAATAAAGCAGACCCACCATGTAGACCAGACAGTTACTGTTCAGTTAATTTTGTCCATGTGTTGAAGTAGTTACCAGTCATGTGAAAGGAGAGAAAAAAAAAACCTGGAGCAGAAGTTGAGTTTTGAGGATGAGTCTGGTTAGGGGCAGACAGGCTTGAGTGATGCTGGCGTGTTTTCAAACATGAGCCACAAAGCCAAGATAAAGGGCGGTGGTTCTGGCTCCTGTCATATCCATAAACAACGTTTACACAGAATATGACAAGACACGCTTCGGTCACACGGGGCGGCTGTTTATTTGCATGTTTTATCAACTTACCCTCAGAAAGCTCCAGCTCCAGCTCCGCCAGCTTCTCCCGGACCTCCGCCGGCAGGGTCATAGCGACGGCCGGCGTGGGCTCCAACATCATCGATAGCAAACCGGTGGAGGTTCTCTCAGCCATGGTGGTCCGGTCTGCGGCTCGAATAGGTCCAGTGAGTCGCCGGTGGAGGGGAGGAGAAGACAACACGACCAGAAACGATAAAACAAGACAAACCCTCCTCACTTGGTTTCAGCCGAGGAGGGTGAACAGGGTGTTGGTGCTGCTCCCGTCTCGCGCACAGATGTGAGAGAAACGTCTCCAAACGTCATGACACGGCTAGCGGTGAAGCTAACAGACACACCTGGATGTGTGTTTCCATGTATTGTGGCTGGACGCTGGGCCCCGGTGGTCTCCGTTTGTGCTTGCTGGGTACGCCGCCGCGCTGACGGTGTCCTAACTGTCGGCGGCCGCTTCACTTGAACTGTGGGAAGAACTCATTCAACTCCTCGCTCGCTTCCCACGGCGCAGTCGCCATTGCATCATAGCAACAGCAGCCCCGCCGTGCGCGCACGCGGCAGACGGCTGCTGTGTTTGTTGGCGTGCACGTACGATGCGCGCCGCCGCGGACTGATGTTTCACGGAGGTTGCGACTTGTCTGCCTCCTAGTGTCAACACTGCTGAGGACTGTACAAATGCATCATCATTGTCATACAGAACAAAAATAATAAATATTGTCTGTTTCTTAGTGAAACTACTCAGAACAACAGCAACAATAATAATATTCATACATAGACTTTAGATTTTAGATTGTATACAGCCGTTTATTGCAAGGATTTTTTGTAATTCCTCTATAATTGCACACTATTTGACTGACCACCCTAATTTCATTGACCATATCTGAGTAATGAAAAAATCTATTCTAAGAGTCTAGAGGGTTTTTTTAGTCTATTTTAGCATTTTCGTCATCATTTGTGTAGCATTTTTGCCATAATTACAAAAACAGAGAATATAAACAGTATATAAACATATAATAACATAATAAATCCAAAGATAAATATAAACAAATATAAAACAGTATATAAAAATATAATACCATAATACATTTTTGCACAGTTCTCAAGGAGCGTCGTTTTTTCATTTCACTGTGGATGTACATCCACGTGACAAATAAAAAATTCTAATTCTGATTCTAAATTAAAAGATAAGGAGTATTCAGGAGGTTTTCCATGTTTCTCAAATTTGGACGTCAGCAGCAGATCACTGAGGTCCATGAAGTAGAGAGGTGAGCCTCCATGGATCAGATCTATGTGTCCACCTCTCATGGATACTACTCAGCATGATAGTAATAATAATAATGATAATATTCATACATAGACTTTGCATTTTAGATTGTATACAGCCGTTTATTGCTAGAATTTTTTTGTAATTCCTCTATAATTGCACACTATTTGACTGACCACCCTAATTTCGTTGACCATATCTGTGTAATGATAAAATCTATTCTATTCTATTTTACTTTAAGAGTCTAGAGGTTTTTTTTAGAGTATATTTTAGCATATTTTTTATAATTTGTTTTGCATTTTTGCCTTCATTACAAAAACAGAAAATATAACTCGTATATAAACATATAATAACATAATAAATTAAAAGATATGGAGAGGAGTTTTTCCATGTTTCTCAAACTTGGATGTCAGCAGCAGATCCCTGAAGTCCTGGCGATAGAGAGGTGGGCCTCCATGGATCAGATTTATTTGTCCACCTCCCACTGACACTCAACTGGCCTGAGACAGGGATGTTCTTCTTTAGTCCATTTTTAGTCTGTACAAACCACAGCAAACCAGAAACACCCAACAAGACCTGCAGTTGTGGAGACGCTCTCACCCAGTAATGACCCATTACAAAATGGCCCTTATGAAAGTCACTTCGTTCTTTACACTGCTCATTTTTCCATTTTCAACACATCCACTTTGAGGGTTAAATGTTCATTTGCTGTCTAATATACCCAGCCCAGTGCCATTGTAATGATATTATCAAAATTATTACCTCTTTTCTTGTTAGTGATCAAAAACATATGGTTGATCAGTGTAAGTTGCAGCCAAAATGTAATTAAAATGACAAAAATGTGTGGAATATCATGTAAGCCATCTTTATAGTGTTCAGTTTTTTCAACGCAACACAAAGAAAGTCACAAAGCTTTGGAAATAATTATTTCACCA
>JAPTYR010000015.1:29308903-29321618 GCA_029814505.1 Siphamia roseigaster | reverse complement strand
CTTTGGCAATAAGGACACCCCCCCCCCCCCCACACACACACACACACACAATGTTACACAATGTAATTCAGAAAAGGAAAGCAGAACTTAAACTCCATTCATTCCTTTTACCTGGACTTTGTCCAACTTTTCTCTTGACACTGTTTTACTTAATAAGAATTTCATACTGTCCAAGTCTTCACTGGTCATGTCCTCACTTACATCAGCCATCAGTACTCTACAATGGAAAGACATAATTATAAATAAAAAAAATAATAAAATAAAAATTAGCAACTACTATATGTCAACCAGCACAACCAGGATATCTGGAAAAACAACCTTAGAGCATATCTCACCTGAATTCTGGCAAAACTTTTCTGAAGTTTGGATTCTTCTCCACCTGATTCCTGCTGTATCCAAATACTTTTTTAATGATGTCATAACGTCTAATTTGTAAAAGTAGTTCTACTAGAAATACGTGATCTGTCTCATAGTTCCTCACTTGACATTTCAGAGTTTCTTTGACACATCCAATGCTGTTGTCTGTGTCCATATTTCCACACAAGTACAGAACTTTCCTGCGTTCACTTTGGCTCAGAGCCTCAGCTATTCTACTAATGCTCTGGAGCAAATCTTTGTCAGACACAGCCATGGAATTTGATGAAAAAGTGACACAAAGTTGATCAGCAACGAGGACCCACAGAAAAAAACCCTTCAGTTTAGAAAGCCTAAAGACAGGATGACATTCAGAGACTGTGTTAATACTGAAATGTAAACAAAAAACACAACAAAAGATCCGAATTCACTAATATGCTGTAATAACAAGTACAATCAATGACAAATAATATAGATTAGATAAAAAAACATACCTAACAGCGTCGAAGTCTGACAATAATGAAAGAGGAATTTACGACAGAACCACATGACGTAGGTTACTTATTCCACATAAGCAGGTGGGGAAGTACCTCTGTCTGTGGTTCATATTTGACTGTTCACAAAGTCAACAGCTGGCATCACACTTTACGAGGAGGGTCCAAAAACATATTTCGGTAAAAGTAAAGTTTGAGATGATCCACCAGGTCGGAGAAAAAACGAAAGTGAAACTAAAGTGAAACTGATAAGTGCGACAACACACAGAAGTTAAAGACACAACCCATACAGAAACAACTGGTTTATAACATTGTTATAGACTTATTACCGTGTGTTTTACCTGTATCACTGTTTTTATACAAAAACACTGTTTTTATACAAAAACAGTTATAACTACCATCTAATGGACTTATCTCTTTAGTGAGAAATGAAATACGAATTCTATTCTATTCTACTCTATTAATAGAATATAATGGAATAGAATAGAATAGAATAGAATAGAATAGAATAGAATAGAATAGAATAGAATAGAATAGAATAGAATAGAATAGAAAATAAGCAAACTTTGTATTATCGAAAACTTTTTGGAACTGCAATCTAAATTAGATTTAAAGTCAAGCAATTATGATTAAGATTATCCTCTTCATCTCATTGTGATAAAAAAAATAAATATATTAAAAAATACATATATATATATATATATATATAAAATGTTGTTATAATGTGAAAATGTCTTCTTACACTGACGTTAATATATTTTATACTAATAGTGTGATATTAACACATTTTTCTTTTTCTATCCTGGCAGCAGTCCACTTCCATCCACTGCATATTTCCTCGCTGCACTGCTTGTCTTCTCAATATCAAGTTTGTTCTTCATAATTGATCTCACAACTTTATTCGTGTTAAAAATTAAATCGGTAAGTTCGTGATCGGTTGAAGTGCACTCGTGTCATAATGGTGAGATTTCCGACGGTCTTGAAGGCAGCAGATCTGCTCCCGCTGCAGGTCTCCGGTGCTTTCTGCTTACCAAAGCGCACCGAGTTCCGCTCCATCTGGCCAATAGTGTCGCTCTTTGCTTCAGCACCATTGCAGTGGAGAGACCATACGGAGGTTGGTGCTTACGAAGACTGGGGGGATCATTTGGAGGAAAGATACTCGACCCGGGTGACCGCTCCGGGCTCACATCTCCCCTACTCCCCCGATACAGTCCCTGGGTGACATTGACATTACCAGCTTCAGTCCGGGTGAGCATTTCATTATTTGGTCGCTTGACAAAACACTCCGGATTTCCCAGGTAGTCGTAGTTATGAGCTGCTTGTGACTTGGACCATCATCAGCAGTGTCGTGTTGATGTGGATGGATACCAGTGGAGAGGAGGCTGCACCGCTGTGGGCTCGGTAATTAACAAGCTAACACCGTCCCTTACTACTCCACCTATAACACTAACAGTCAGCCTGCCTTTTCGGCCTGGTCACGACTGGTGAAAAATGAGGATGTCCAACCGCTGCTGACTAGAACAGGCTGTCTTACGCCATTCAAGTCGAGCTAAAGGAGCTAACCGACCGCTTGCTTCTGGCTTTCGTGGCACTGTTTAACAACCGTTAGCTAGCAGTTCACTAACTGGCTAACACAGACCTGCGAACAGCCATACAGGTAACACACGTTTTAGCTAGCGTGTTAAAAGTAACACTGCATCTTATCTGTCATTTAACCTCAGACACTTCATATTTTCCTCCATATAATCCGTATTTTTTTCTCTGTGGCGATCTACATAACTAGTTCAGAATTGCTTTACTTTGAAAATGAGAGCGGAAGTGTCAACTTTTCAGTCGTTGGTAGTTGATTTAAAACTTAGCATTGGGAGCAAAACTGAAGGAAAACGGTTCAGTCAGTGTGATTTTGTAAAACAGTGTTTCGTCCTGAGGTTGGTTTAGATCTGGGGTGTCATTTCTCAACTGGGCAGACTATTCTGGAGGCAAAGGTAAAAATAAACCACGAGTGGATGAAAGTCTATACTGTAATTAATTTGCTGTTTTATTGACGTTCACCTGATGTATTGTATTATTTTACATAATTTCCAATTGTCACAAGTCATCATACACGAAATCTGACTGAAATAATCCACCTCAAATGATGAATATTTGTTGTAAACCAGGGATCACATACAGCTTAGTATAATGCTAAGTAGCCTGGACCAGTCAATAATAACCTTTAAATAATTTCAACTCCAAACATTTCTCTATCTTTTAGATAAAAAAAAAATTAAACTACATTATGGAAACATTTAGATGTGCAAATTATCCTTCAGAGAAATGTGAATAACACAAACAATGTGAAATTTACTTAGAAAAGTAAGTACAATTTTAACAGTATCCCTCAGCACCACATAAGTGCATTACAACTTACAGATCACCTTGGACCTACAAAGCTACAAAACCTTTAGTAAGATGCATAATAGTGTTAGAGTTGCACTTAATTCTCTTTAGACATTACATGTTCTCTATATTTGTTCAGGTTATTCCCATTTTAGTGAACAGATAGTTTGTAAATATAAACATTTTCAGGTAATTTTACTTTTCCACACTAAAACAAAGTGAAAAATTGGAGGAGGATTATTTATAGGTTTTGGTAACAGTGGTCTGACCCATTTGATTGTAAATTGATCTGCATATGGTCCCTGAATTCAAGTGCTTGTGACAGTCTTTTTTTCTAAGTTTAGCATTTCACAAATTCATCCCAGAGTATCAAAGGCATTGGCAGGCTGGTTTTGACCCAAGGTCTGTTACTTTATGCTCCTGGTTTAGAGCAAAGGAACTAACATTGCCAATACTGAGTTTCCAGGTAGCTAGATTGTGATTGGTCCATTTCATCATGTATGAGACTTCAGAGTAACACTGGCCTTTTACAAACAGAAAGCCATTAGTCTACCTCTTGCCTCGCTCCATACACAAGTCCACCAGTATGAACAAGAGATCAGTCACTTTTTACTTTGATACTTACAAAGTGCCCCAACTTGCACCAGTTGGTATAAGACAAAGGTCTCTCTCTTGTCCCAGTGCTGTTTTATGAACTGTGCCTGAGCAGTACAGTGGCTTACTGTACACCAGTGGTTTAAAGCTCGGGGGGGCGGACTTTTACACTCCTTTCAGCTCTGTCACAATCCTCTGCCAAGTTGGTTTCAGGTATATTTTTATGTTAACACTGCCATTTTTACCCTAACAGCAATACATGCGGTGAAAGCTGCACTAAGTCTAATTTTGGTCCCCCTCAAATAATGACGTCATGCCCGAAGATGTAGAGCTGGAGATCCAGATAATTCCATGCCATCTGCTGCTCATTCTCAATCATCATCATCCACTCTGCTCCTCCCTTGCTCTGTCTCTGCCACGGTGTGTTTTGGGACCAGGCTATCATTGGAACTGTGGTCTATTTTTGACAGAAATTCCATTTACCCACTTAATAATATGTGTCACTGTCTTCAGGAGCTGAATTTGTTGTATTGCTCAGTTTAGGAAAGTGTATCTGGGCCTGGCTCTTATGTGTGAAACACCTAAAATGAATGGTAACATAATATGTAGTTGGGGAACTTACTGAACAAACAATACACCATCAGGGTCTCGTACTGTGTAGAACTCTTCACTGATATTTGTGGTGTCAAAGTAGACGTACTGAGGTCAACACTTCCTCAAACATGTATCAGAGTGTGAGTTGCCTGATAATTCACAACAGTGTTGCGTGTTGCCCACCACTGAGCTGTAGCTGTAAACTGTATTGAGCCCCAGAGTGTATTTCCTCCCTCCCACCTAAGCGATTCATCAGCCTTAGGGATCAAAGCTGTAATTAGCCAACCATGGATTAGCAGGGGTGACTGTTTTCCACTGTGCTTGCTCCCACAGAGCCAGAAGATCACACAGTCAGCCCCCTGCCACTGTTCTTTCTGCCATATTGTTGTTGTATTCCTCAGGTCATGCAATAGAAAGACCCCAGATATTTAATGTTTCAACATGGTTCTGGTCTGAACAGTTTGGACATGTACCAATTGTAAATAATTTGATTGTGGTTTGTCCTTTTTTTTTCATTATCAATTTCCAAATAATGTCCTGATGTACTTAAAGATGTCCAGCGGAGGCATTTTATTTGTGTTGTATAACTAAGAGACTAGAGGATCAGCAGGATATGTGGTTGGCATGCAGATAAAGCAGTGGTGCTGCTGACTCATTGCACTGGCAGGTATGAGGTCTGGCTGTGTATTGGCTGTCTCTATGATGTACAGTATGTGTCTCCCACCCCACCCTCATGCAGAGCCATGTCTCTCTGTCAGCTAGAAAAGACTCCATACCGTTCCTCTGGGGGCTCCTAAGAGGTGGAGTAGCATAATGTGTGTACGCTCTTGTTTGTAAATAAAATCACTGCTTTCAAAGCGAATTGTGGAAATGGAAAACATGGCTCCTCATCTGGATGATGATATTATCAAGCTGGGACTATCCGATACACTGCAGGATCATGACTAATGTTTCATCGCATATTATTGTGCTTTATTATCTATACATAGCCAGGCAAAAAAGTCTCAATCTGGATTTAACTAAATGGGTAAGATTAGTGATGCACCGATCAGCATTTTTTGGCCCGGTCACCAATGTCGATCACCAAAAAACTTGATCTGCCGATTGCTGATCAGTGCCGTAATTTAAAATTTCCATTTCATCTAACATACGGCAAGTTTTACATCTTTATCACACACTTTGAAGAAAGTCCTGAAGAGAAGTCATTGTGCTGTCGAGACGCACCTGTACTGTAGGCTAGCTTGTTTTCCAGTTTGGAAAAAAAAGGGTTGCTAGCAAATTACGTCACATGATCAGCTTTTTGTTTTTCCGATCACTGATCAGGCTATTTTTAGGCCATATCTGCCGATCATGATCGGCAGCCGATTGATCGGTGCATCATCAGGTAAGATCGTTCCATTGGATAGTTACTGGATAGTTACTGACTAGCTTCTCATTACTTAAGACATCCACCCATTTGTTCAACCGCATAAAGATTGAACTATGTTTCAATGAAAAAGGGACATGTCATCAGAGGAGTACACATTGACCATGGTCCAGAGCGACTGTTTCATTTGGGTGAGAAGAGAGAGAGAGATGGATGAAGTGATTACCCATCATGCCTAGTGCTTATAGTACAAGCCTGTGGGGTGGTGTTATGATCTAAGGTTGATTCAGGTTGGTCAGGTCTAGATTTTAATAACTTTGTGCACAAAAAACAGTGGAAGTAAGTGTTATGACATTGCATACATTCTCCACAAATGAAGCAATGCCAAAAGTGAACAACAAAATATAAGTGTTGGCCAGACTGTGTACTAATGTATTTGAAGGAAATTATACAAACTAGCATCTAAGAAGCTCCAACTTTTTGCAGAGAAAAAGATTAAAATAGTTTTTTTTCTGTCAGCCTTTAGACGATGACATGATGCATTTGTGATGAGAGTTGTTTTGTTGTTTTTTGTTTTTTTTTATTGCATACTGAAATGGGAGGGGATGTTGTTTTCACTTGCATGTTCAACACTTTTGGAACAATTTTTGTACATATTGTTCCTTAACAGTTTGAGTCCCCACACCCCTGTATTCCAACTGTGTTTACTTAATGTTGTTTTTAAAAAAAAAATGGTGATTACTTTTTTTAGGCGTACATTAGTGTTTACATGGTGAACTGACTGTTGTATTTATTATGAATATGGCATTTCAAAAGTGGCCTAAATTATACTGCCATCACCAATGTGTTGGTTTATATGATTGGATAAGTTGTTGGGGAAATTTCCCATTCCAGTAATGAGGTTAAAGGCTTTGTCATTTTCTAAACTCTGAAAATGTTGCAAAAATAGATGATCACCACCACCGCTGCTGCTCAAAAGACAAGTTCTCATTGGTTGAGGCGGCAGAATATCAGGCACATTCATGATCAGATTCTTCCCTGGTTTTCTGCTCGGCTTCTCCCACCTTCAGCCAGCTCTCTGTTCTCTAGTTACTGTACATGACTCAGTGCCTGTTTAAAGTTGAACATTAGCCAAGAAACAACTGATTCCAACAGACTTATTGCTGAAATTATTGCCAGTTACTTTTAATTTTGATATGATGGAAAAGAAGTGGAGGCTTTTTCTGACATTAGCTGGAGAGTGAAGGACCTGTTCATAAATCTGTTCCTTATCATTTACGGTTTTTAATGCAAGAGAAATAGTTAATTTTCAAATAAGCCTGAGTTCTACAGTCGAACTTCTATTGTGGTTTTCTCCAGGTGTTTGCTTTTTAGGTCTTAAAAGTATTTTATACTCGGAGTGCCTCAGGGTTTAATTGGAAATTTCAATTCTGGCGAGTACTCCGTCTCTAATGCTTATCAACTTGGCCACAGTTTCTTGAAAGAAATCCATCTTTGTCCAACTAGTGTAATTTCTTTGTGTCTGCGCCAGAGAAGTAGCTGGAGTCCAAATGTAGCCTACTTAATTGTTGTTTCCATGCTGTTGAAATTTGATTTAATATCTATTTTTGACTCACAAGGGTAGGAGGAAGTTTGAAGAGCAAGAACTTTTGGTGAGATTTTGTTGTTACTCGGTGATTTTTCAGGAGTCCCCGCTTCTTAGGTGGTAATGCATTATGCGCCTCTTATGTCTTCTATTTTCCCCCTTGTTGATCCTTTGGCCGTGCACACATTGGGGCCAGGCCTGTGGGCTGCAGTGCTGCACGGCGGTCTTGATATGTCATGAAAGCTCAAGGTTCCCCATTGTTAGAAGACTACTGAGCAGCTTATATGGCAGTGCAGGATTTCTTGCTTTCTCTTGAGTAAAGTTAAATGCTTGGCTGACTAACACCCCCACACATATACAAACACACACATACATACACACACGTACACATTCTTGGCATGCTCACACTGTGTACAACAGTGCTAAATACTATGGAATTAGCGGTCATGTGCCTGTAGTTTAAACTGCCACTGAGCTTTTAACAATTAAAGCTTTCATTAAACAAACTCATTGTTTCAGTGTTATATTGAGCCATGAGGTTACATTGAGCTGCCGTGTACCTGTCAATAGTGTAGCTCTGTGGAATAACCTACTGGTGTTGACCCTTTTTAAAGATGTAGCTAGTGTTGGGGTTAAATGTAGCACTGAAAATTAATTTATTTGAAATGAAGTACTTCAATTAGTTGCTTGTTTGTGTTGAAAGATTAATATTGTTCTCTATTTGCACCAATAGTGATGGCGGTTTGAGGATGATCAAACCAATTTCATGACTAATATTACATTGTATGAGATTTTACAGCTACATCCAATGTCCAAGTAACAATTGTTTGAGTTATGAATAGGTAGTTTATTTGATTTGTTTACGTAAGTTGAATTTTTGAGTGAGAACTATGCCCTGCCCTCTGAGTTGTGAAGCATGAGCATTTTTAAGATAAATTGAGGATCTCTGCCAAAATGCCTACTTAAAGGGTATCGGTAGTGAATTTTAATACATAGCTATTTAAAAACTTGACATATGATACTAGTGATTCTGTCAGGTTACATTTTTCATGAGTCGGTTACATTGTTCATGAGTCCTTGATAAGCACGCACCAGTTGTAAGCCACTGGTCCATCCCCCAGCCATGGTCAGCACCATTTTGCCTCCTACATGGGCTGTTGCAGCACCGACAGTGACGCACGGTTGTTGATTTGTGCCATTGTCTGGGCTGCAGTGGACTGGTGACTGAGCCTTTGTGCCCACACCAGTCTAAGATAGAAATATAATTTCATGTTCTGATCAACAATATACAAATAACAAACAGTAAATGGATCTATAACATATATATTACAACCAATAAATAACAGGATCGGTATGTGGGGGTGGAGTAGCAGGAAGTGGTAGAATGAGAGAAGATGGAGAAAAAAATTAACCGGAAAAGTTTAGGCAGTTCAAGCTAGAACAGAAAATATGTCAGCGGTTCAGAGGAAAAAGAGTGTTGGATCAGTGAACAAGAGAAAAAGACTCCATCAAAAGATGGAACAGTCCTGACTTCACAGCCCCAGTGCGTTCAGGTCCGGATCAGCTGCACCCGGGTCCAGCTGGATCAACAGCAGGATCCGGGTCCACCTGCTGATCCAGCTGGAACGAGATCCTGCTGTTGGATCAGCTGGAACCGGGTCTGGTGAACTAGACCCAGGTCCAGTATGGCATAAAAATTGGACCCTGTAAAATTTGTACCTTTCTGTCATTTGCACATGTGCACGAGGGTTAGGATTAGGGGTTGGGCTTAGGGTTAGGATTAAGGTTATTCGTATACGCGCTGAGTTGCACGCATGCACAAAACCGGCAGAGGTACAGGGTCTAAATTTTTCCCGACACCGGTTCACCAGATCCCGGACCTGAACGAACCGGAGCTGTGAAACCACGGCCATGACACTCGGCCCACCTTGATTCTCTACAGCTGATTTTTTTTTTTTCTTCATCCATTGTCTTTCTCTTTTTCCGATCCAACACTTTTCCTCTGCCTCTACTTTTTTTGATTTCATTTCTTTCTCGCTCCTTCCTACCAGCGTGTGCACACATACACATACTGGACATTCTTCCATGTAACTTTCCGGCTGCAGTTTCCTCCTCCGGATCACTAGAATCTGAGGACTCGTCCTCCAAGCTTCCTCCTCCTTCTCTGGTTCGTACATATACCCGTTTACACAGACATAATCCAAATGACAGGCCATGGTTTTGCTCCTTGAACGCTGTTTTCATCTGGTTTTTGATCTACTGAGCAACTGCTGAACACGTCGTTTACTCGTACACATTAACTCGGAATCAACGACTGTACGTCACTTCCAGCCAGCAATGGTGGCTCCCCTTGGTTCTGTGCAAGCGGCAATTCATGCAATAAAAATATTCAGTATACTACTCTTACGGTGTTATTTTTACTTATGAGTAATAAATAAAGCACAATTAATGTTGTTATTGTGACCAATACAGGTACACTTTAAAGGTTGTCATATGCATTTCTTCATGTGCTTTCCATGATGAGGGTGTGTTTGTGACATGCAAAATAATTCCATGTCATGCATTTTCGAGATATAAGATATTCATCTTTGCATTGATCTCTTCCATCGGTCTCATCTTTGCACTTCCTACCAGAGCGCCCCCTGAGGTCCGTTAGCCCAGAAAAATCCATTGATCATTGTCGTATAGGCCACAGGGTTCAAAACGTGGGTAAAAAGTTGTCTTATAGTTTGGAAAACACGGTATATAATTATAAGATAACGATAGTTTAATGAAATACTATAAAAACGCATTTTGAAGCATTGCATTTGTTTTAGTTTTCATTGATAAACTGAGCTCCCATGATGTCACCCCAGTAGCTTTTTAGAGTATTTTGAAGCCAGGAGTCAGTGTTTCAGTCATCACTATCTTAGAGTCAGAGGTGAACACATTTGGACAAACGTGGAGCTGAGAGATGATGATGGGTAATGGATGTGCCAACTACACTAGAGGCTATCTATTGTTATTTTTTTTCTTTTTTGCAGAAATTTAATGACTGAGCTATTCTTTCTATACGGTGCACATTAGCTGATTATCCAAGTCATGTAAATTTGGGATGGGACATTATATGTTTGTTTTCTTCCTGCTCCTTTCCAGACATAAAGTATAGTGAAAGTTATACATTTTGTGACTTTTTTGGTTGATTTATCATCATATTGAAGTGTGCAATTCTGGGATTTCTTCTGATTAGCTACGTTCAAAATACTATCTACACTGAACTAAAATAGAAACAATACTTTTGTTTTTCCATGCATGTAGATGAAATATGGTAAGATCATATGTTCTACAAAGTCATTATTTATTATAAAAAGAAAATGTAAGCTGATTTTACCTTTGGTTAAATTTGATTTTCTATTTTGTGATGAGCTATTTATTGTACCTAATTAATACTTACTTTTTTCTTCATTCATGAGCCATTAAACACATCAGTTAACATTATTTTACTGCTGATTTTTGTTTGGTTGTTTGTTTTGGTTTAGGAAAGTAAGTCTGAATGTTTTTTTCTGCTTCAAGGTTTCTAACATTTCTAACATGCCGCCCCACTGGAATCACAATACAGATCAAAATGTCTCATTTTCAAACTTTGTAAACCCTACTTTCTACAATTATATAACTTTATATAACTTTTAACAAACCTTCTGTTCTTTTTCCCTGTTTCAAAAACTGACAGTAACTCACAGCATCAGCCACAAACCAATGCCCCATTCAGCATCTTTGTAACAAGGTAGCTGGATCAGAGTGTTCATTCACTTAATCTACCAGATTTTTTTTTTGTTTTTGTTTTGCCCTTTGTTGTGTCTCTACATCTCATCTCTCCAGTGACGGCACAAACCCAAATCACAAAATCACTCATGCACATTTTTTAAAACTCAGTATTAACTAATTGAATGTTACAGAGACACCACTGTCATCTGGAATATATTCTTCTAATTTGGTTATATGTATTAAAACACATTGCAGTTTAAATGCAGATGGCGCACATTCATCTGTTTCAAATGCAGATTGAGGCTGATGGGAATGTGTGGATGATTAGAACTCTGTAAATTGGTGGGAGATGGGTCATGGTGGTGGAAGGGTGAGGGGTCAGGTGCTGTATGACTTCTCTCTCAGCTGATGAGATGTGATCACGGCATCTCGTCACTCAATTCACCCTGACATGAACACAAACCAAGTTAATTGAGCATCTCCACCCTGTGGCCCTTCAATTACACTTTCACTTCAGAGTCAGAATAAATAAATCTGTGGTGTGTGGCTCTAAGAGGAGATGAAGTGTGGCCTCGACAACATTAACATGTCTTTGTGTGTCAGTGTTTACAGTAGGTGGGAAGGGTACTCTCGGTAGGTATTATAAATGCAGTATATTACTACAGATGTATATTCTACATTAATACTGACTTACATTTAGTTCTTTGACATCATTAGCGTCTATCAGTATAAGACACTGGAGCCAGGTCTTGCATTTCACATCAAGGCCTTCAGTGGTTCAACCTGATTTAATCTACCTTTTAATAGAAACAACATGTCAATACACATAAAAAGGCAGAATAAAAGTGTTGCATCAGGTATCACACATAGCAAGAATAAATTGCATTACTACAACTCACCAGGTCTGCAACATGTTCATCATCTCAAAAGTCATCAGTATTTATTTAACCTTCCAGTATCCAGGGGAGCATATTATGCTCACTTTGCACTTGCTGTAAAAGGTCACTATTTTCCCAATTTGTATTAGGTTAGAATCCAGAACTTGTTCATTTCTGCATTTTAAATTTTTTTAATTCTGACCCAGTGTCTAAATTCAGAACATTATAAACAATGGAAAATTGCTACACTCGCACCCTTCTGATAAATGAGTAAAATAATGTGCATTGGCACATTTTAGATCACAAATAATAATGCATTAACCAATATTGTGGTTTAATAGACATATGCCAAGCTGCAAAAAATCCAAAAAAATAAGTCATGAAAGATATATAGTTTGTTTACAATGTAAACATGGCATTAAAAGTGTTTTTTTTTTTAGTCTTTACAACACATTTGAAATATATTTGAGAATGTGTCCAAATGTATCTTTTCACAGCACATTGTATGATGAGTTTGGTGACCATCTGAAAAAGCGAAATAACCTATACCTGAAATGTCCACTCAATGCCCCGTGATTTTTCTCTGCAACTATATCTTACATTACTGACACTGAGGGTGCTTTCACACCACTAGTTCGATTATTTGGTCTGCACTAGGCAGTAAAATTGTTACTATGTTTATATAGATTCCAATGTGGTCCGCTTTCACACCAGCAAATGAACCAAA
>JAPTYR010000015.1:28716254-28727367 GCA_029814505.1 Siphamia roseigaster | reverse complement strand
TTTCTTTCCTGCCATCATAGGGACCACAATGGAAATAAGCCGTTGGGCTTTTTTGTGTCTATCCCTGATTATTTTCTTTCTTTAGGGTCAAATAAAGTCATTCATTTATTCAATAAGTCTCACTGTATCCCCTACCAGACAGGAAGGAGCATTTGTCAAATTACAAAATGCACCTTTCTTCCACTAAAGTTTTAGTAAAACATCAGTGAATGTCATATAACCATGTAGATAAAATAAGAATCAGATTCCACAGTTTATTCAGATGTAAGAGTATTTCTCACTTTAATTGTCAATCACTGAAAAAGGAATTTGAAAGCACCAAATGCACCCCATACACTGGGGGGGAAAAAACCCGTTATTTTTGTTTGATTTAATTTCCCTTGACCTCTATACTTTCAGTATTTACAGTTTAGTGGCAGTAAAAGGAAATACCAAGAATAATTGTACAATTGCTCATTTTCTTTCCTTATAATTCAATTTGTATGTGTGTGTGTTGGGAACAGAAAGTGTATTGTTGCCTATTAATAGACAGTTTTGAACTGAAGCCAATACTCTACAGTCAAACTCTGTTCTTTAACATAAATCCCATGACAGGATACCTTATTTATCACTTGCCCCTGTAAGACCCAGTGTGATTTATTGTCATGTTTAAGTATGTGTAAAGTAAATCATCGCTCATAGAAATCACTGTTGCATTGTCTTTATTTAAACAGAGCAGAAGTTGAGACAGAAAATGGAAGGATTTCACTCGGGGATCTAAATGATATCTTTAGCAAAGCATGTTTGGCAACCTACTGTACATGTTAAAACATTTTTTTCTAACATGAAACATGAGGCTATTAATTAAAAAATAAATTCATGACAATTTGAACTGTTAAAGCTGTGTATTATGAGTACAGACAAGAATTCCGGCAGAGAAATTAATATGTTATAGCTGATATTGAGTTATTAAATAAGATGTTGTCCATGTGATCTACTCAAGACCAGATATTGATTCAAGTCTTGACTGAATATCGGAGTTCAGTGGAATGACACCAAGTTAGTAATGGATCCAGGATCATTGGCACCTATAGTGGAGTGAAGAGGACAAATTAATATTACATGTAAGGGAAAATGTAACTTATGACATGTATTTGAGGTCACCTACCACAATTATAGAGGACATTTATTTTATGAAGGTCTAGAGCACTGGGTCCATCTCTTTGGCCAATGGGAATGTAAGGATCTGGTTTGGGGATTATCGTTGGTCCACCATCTTCAGAGAAGGCATACCTACATGAAGATATATTAAATATATATTACAACGACACCACATCATTCATGCAGAACCTATGATTATGTCACTTTGAAGAGCAGCTCACCTTCCATAATGCATAACAGAGCTGTAGTCATATGGGCTGTTGAGGTTGTTTGTCGCATGTTTTCGGAAGTTGTGTATATGATCTGAGCAAAACAAAGAATACAAGCCGTACAAGAAGGTACTCATGCAAAAAAAAAAAAAGTGCAAACATACAGACAGCTTTTGAAAAATCATCTGCTTGAAGTGATTGTAGAGTCTAACCTAGTCTAACCCAGTCTAACCTGGCATGATGTTTTTCCATACAATTGTGACATAGTGGTCTCGGTCTGAGCGGGACTGTTCGTGAACAAATCCAAGCGCATGCATGAGCTCATGGGCAGCAACTCCTGACCACATGCACCCAGGGGTCTGCAGTGACAGGGTCTGACTCCCCCCTGTTTGCCCCAGAAATGACCAGCAGCTTTGGATGCATAAGAAACAATTGCCTCCGTTCAGTTCATATTCACAGAAAGAATCTAAATACATATGAAGCATTTATCAAAATTAAACAAACAATGTCTCACTCACCCATATCTAGGCTGAACATCGAGGAAGCTCATTTCATGAGTGCGTGGAACAAATTTAACGCATGTTCCTGAAGAAATGTCTTGCATCCCAGTTTCTATGGTAATTCTGTCCATGTCATCTAATGTACAAAAAAAACAAAAACAACAAAAGTTAAATTAAAAATCATTTAAGCTCCAGTTGCTTTAAAAAAAAAAAAAGCTCTTAATATAGAAAGTCATACCATATAATGGAGAGAGGATATATGGGACATAAACAAATCCATCCACTGATTTGGGCCACAGACAGGCATTTCCAGGGCATGTTATAGCACTCCGTACATAAGAGGTGGCGATGTCTCCCTCTCTGAATGTCAGTCCTCTGGGTGCTCGCAACCCTGATGACAAAAAAAAACAAAACATTTGATTACATTCAAAAGATATGACACCGTTTCCTTAACACAATTGTTTGAAATCATTTACAACCTACTTACTGCTGTTGACTTCCAGGATTTGATCCATCGCATTCATTTCATCACGATCTGTTATTTCATCTGATTATAAAAACACGAAGAGCAAGTCTAATCAAAATTGCCTCCCATGACTGAGGATTGTGAAACACTTCCTAAAAATAAAATACAATAAAAATTCAATTTTACCTGAGTATTTCCTTCTTAACCTCACCTTCCCCTCATGTACTCCAGTAGAATTCTGCAATACAAAATGGGCATGTTAATACATTTTGGATGCAAAATTTGACATTATTAAAAGGGGGATCTGTACTAAAATATTCTCTCTCAGTACTGACCTTAACAGGTAGAGTGTAGGCCTGGGTCAACAAGGCAATGGAGATGCCCCAAAGAATCATGGTAGAATACATTGTTGTGTTTCAGACTGGTATACTGGTTTCAGTCCACGGTCTTCCAGGAGCTAAATGACTCCCACACCTCTACTGAATCTATATACCCACTTCTCCTCGTGTGCTCTGTACTGATTGGGCACATATTCTATGATGAAGCACGATTAAGACCCCTCATCATCCACTGCATGTAATTTACTCTAGTCCACAGCTGATCCGTAACAGGTGGTCCCTGCTGACCTTCACTTGTGCCCTGTACTTAGCTCGTATAAGATTCAGCACTTTCAGAAATGAGACACTTAAAGGTGTTTTGTTGTTGCATGTGCTTGGGCTCAGCAGTCGCTCTCGGGAGAATAACTGTCCACCCAGTTCGAGAGACCATCAATTTGTGTCTGACTGGAGAGGCAACCAGTGATTTTGTGATAAACTATCAGCTGATAGCTATCTTGACAACAATCATTTTGTCGCATTTGTAAATATATAAAAACAAAACATTATTTCTATTTATAGCAAGGGGTCAATTTGCACGGTGATGACTGAGGATAGGTTCCCCGGGTGTTGGCAGCTTATGAAATAGTCCTTATAGTTAGTGCAGCAAGTTACATTTCTCTTCATTATACGTGAAAAGTGTTGAAGCTAAAGAAAATACATATTTAACATGTTGCTGCACCAGATAGAACTTTGTTTTTAGTTATTTCTAAGTAAAACTGTGACTACTTTTCTTACTTTCTGTCATTTTAGTGATGTGACACACCGCTATCCTCTCTGTTTCTAAGGGGACTCATGCTGCTTACATTTGGTCAGTCAGGACATTTCAATCTCTACCATTAGTTTTCATGCATCGCATCTTTTGTTTCTCTCATCCACCAGCTGTGGCAAACATTTGCATAGCTGGTTCCTTCCTAACCTTCAAGACATAAAGAACATGACTTATTTATTTCATACACATGAGTAGATATACACAAAGAAGGTGCTGATAGAAAGCTTGAATCAATCTTTATTGAAATTGTTTTCATGATTAAATATATGTTTATTATATAAGCTTTCAGTACGCTCCCGTTTTCCCCTCAGTTTAGTTTGGTTAGTAATCGTCCTTATCACCTGAGGAGAGGAAAAGAGCAGAATCAAAACATTTATCACCAAGAGTCATTTCTACAATTATTTGTTTATTCAAGAGGCTCATTTTAAGAAAATTGCAACTAACCACACTTATAGAGCCTGTTGATTTTCAGCTTGTCGATGTGGCTGAGAGTCAATGCCTGGCCCAGCTTTATATTCTGGCTGTTCTTAGGAATAATGGTTGGCTCCCCATCCTGTGAGTAAGCATACCTGGGAAAGAAAACAAAACACATTTCTATATTAAATTATAATAAATTAAATAACCCAGTGAGATGCAGTGATTTAAAATGAAAGTTACTTACATCCCAAAGTGCATGATTGATCCATAGTCATAGGGCAGGTTCATGCTGTCAGTCTTGAATTTCTCAAAGTTCCTCAAACGATCTAATGGAAGAAAACATTAAATGTATTTTTTTAAATTTATTTCCATTTTCTTTTTGCAAACACAGTGGGAAGCATTTAATTTTTTTCTTTTTAAATTTGCAATATGGCTGATTTAATGACATTCTAATATGTTTTTAATGTACTATTTGAGGTCATTTCATTCTTTAATGCCACCCCCCTCCACACCCCTTTGAAATTACCCCTCCAAATGTTTGGCCACATGATGGTGACATAGTTGTCCCGGTCAAAGCGGGATTGCTCATGCACAAAGCCCAAGGAGTGCATGAATTCATGGGCGATCACTCCGGTCCGGAGGCAGTCAGGGGTCTGCAGAGAAACGGTCTGTCTTCCACCGCGTGCACCGAGGTAGGACCAACACCTGATTTAACATGCACACCCAGACACAGTACGTATCATTACAACACCTTCAGGGACTGAGGTTACTGCTAAACCAGTCAGGAGCAAAACAGAAATTACAAGACAGATGATTAGAACACACTTTATCTGTATGTATTACTTCTCAGTTTTATTGTTTTTCTTTTCTAAAATCTACTGCGACTCAACTCTGCAACTGTTGTATGGGATTTAGGATATTTCATTTGCTTTCCACAGAGACAAAACACTTTCCTGAGGAGCAAAATTTCAAGAAAAGACATTATGGAATTGAATTCTCCAAAGAAAAGTCTCTCACCCTGACTTTGGCTGGATGTCGATGTAATCTCGCTGGTGAGTCCGGGGAACAAACCTCACACAGGTACCTTTCTCTATGGTCTCCATCCCTTTCTTTATGATCTTTTCTTCCATTTCACCTATTTTTTGGTTCACACAAAATGTAGACGGACAAACAATTTATCAGTCATGATGAATACTACGTGGGTAAATCATAAAAGGACTATATTATACTGTATCTATCTGCATATTAACCACAAAAATAAAAACGTACTGTATTCAGGTGAGAGATTATATGCAATGTAGACATGTCCATCCACTGACTTAGACCAGAGGCAGCTCCTTGCAAAGCAGGTTTTGGAACGCCTTCCAGCAGAAACAGCGATGTCTCCCTCTCTGAGGCTGGTAGAGCCATCTATGATTCGAGTAGCTGAGCGAAAAGTCAGAGAAAAATAAAATCATTCAGGACATTAAATCATTTGTTTGTCACCTTATGCTGTATCACCGACAAAATAGTTAATTTTCCTTCTGTAACTTACAATGGAACTCATTTGCTTTAATGATGTCATCCATTGCAGTCCCATCACTACGTTCTTCACGCTCTTTAACATAAAATTTAAGTCAGTGTACAAGTTTTAACAGAACTTAATATCCACCAACAGTGCAGTCCTTTCTTTTAATAATTGCATTTACCTTTGAAGCCCCTGGGAACCCATTTTGGACTGATCAGGAATTTCTGCAACAATAAAAAGACAGAATGGTTAGTTTGTAATGCTATAAAACTATTATTATTATTATTTTACTCTTGTCCTATGCAAATTTACCTGAGCATGTATAGCAGAGAGCCAGCTAGAAACCAGGCACAAGAGGATAATCTGATCCATGGTTGCCAGTCTTCAGTGTTGCCATTTTACCTGCACTAACACCCGGCTTTATAGGTGTTCCCAATCACTGTTCAGAAAAAATACCCATGATTATCTCCGGTAAATTACAGGGTGACTGGTATTTGTTTGTCAGTGAGTTTAATCCTTGAATTAGTTACATTCTTTTATAAACAGCAACTCCAACAGTGGGATAATGTGAGGTCTCACTGTGTGTAATAACAGCTCCAGTTCAATGACCAGCGTTAAATTAAATGGTTTGATGTTTGGCACCGGTTAAGGGCAATTTTAGGCTTTAAATGTATTATACATGAACCAGGAGTGCTGTTTTGTTTCTATTGACGCTTCCAACAACTACATATTATGTTGCGCTGTTTAACTGAATAAATGACTATAAATATTTCTCATCATGTTGCGAAAATATCTACTCATCGTGTTGAGAAAAGCAAAACATTCTGGGTTTAAAACGGAAAAAAATAAAATTAACGCCCGAACAGGGACTTGAACCCTGGACCCTCAGATTAAAAGTCTGATGCTCTACCGACTGAGCTATCCGGGCTCTGACAGAGGAACGGAAGTGTCAAAATAAAACGTTTAGATATTGTTCCACTAACTCTATATAAAGGGGTCTTTTCGACAAAACACAGTAAAACAACACAATGACGGCATTTTCTGGGGATTTGTCCTTAGCACAGCACGAGGGTTCTACGGTAAGATAGCTTTAACCACGTGACTCGCTGTTAGCTTAGCTCGCTAGCTAACTATGTTTAACACCGTGCTCGAGCTGGGTTTTGCTGTTAGTTACTGTCGAAATAAATGACATATCGACTACATTAAACTCTATTTAAATGTGCTAATTTCTTCATTTCTCCATGACAGAACCAAATACAAGAGCTGCAGCATGATATCGAAGAAAAGTATCAGAAACTACAGGAGGTTCGTCAGCAAAGACTCAAAGTTGAGGAAGAAACTAGTCAGTGGTAATGTATTAAACAAGTGTTGCAAATTAACGTGTTTGGGCATAAAAATTAAATCCAACTTGGCGTTTTATACATGTGTTATTTTAGCATTTATCGATGGAAATGTGACTTTGTTTTTCACCCACATTCGGTTTCCACTTGTTGAACCCAACCTTGTGTTTTTCCATTTTCTTGTTTGTCGTTATAATTTATTTTAAAGACTTCCTCTTCTGTACACCTGTTGAATAATGAGGATTTTCGGTGTTTGTTCTTTGTATGTTCCATTGTGATTATAATACGCGAAACTTTCAATTAGCATTACTTGAGAACTTCCGGATATAATTGCGCAGACTCAGTTTGTTCTACACGTAAAATCTCATTTCTGTCTCAAGTAACTCTTTGTTTGTTTGTTTTTTGCATGAAGGTGGTTTTATGTTGGCTTAGAATTGCCAAATATAACTAACCCTGTTATTTGAAATGCATTATATTTTGGCAATGATGGCTGACATTTTATAGACTGTGTGGATTACATTAATTTATTGTGGATTCCCATTTTTCAGTTCCATATGCTGTTTCTCTAGTTAAATGTTTTAGTCAGATATGCTATGTCATTTGCTGACATAGTCAAAGTAAATTAGTGACCAAACCTCAGTTTTGGCCCCAGGTTTTAAATTATGCATTAGATAAATAGAAGATTCATTTATTTGTGTGTGTGTGTGTGTTTTGTCATTAATGTCAAACTTACAGCAGTAGGGAAGTTGAGCGAAGGCTGGATTTGCTGAAAGAGATAAATGGAGTTGTGGATTTGTTGCAGCAATTTGGCAAAATGTTGCAAGAGGAAAAACACCTAAAGGAACAACTGGAGCATCCACTATCTACAGGCAGGTACTGTGCAGTGTGCAGAGGAAAACAAGAGGTGATTGCACAAACACACAGTGTATTTGTTATCTTTTAGAAGTAAACTGAAGGATTTACAAGAAGAAAAAGACTGTCTCACAAGTGAAGCAAGAGCCCTCACTGCTGAAATTGTGGATGTGAAACAACGTTTTGCAGAAGCTCAGTACAAAGCCGGTATGGGTTTTACAGGGTGTGTAAACATCTGGCTAAACTTGTCTTTCAAGTAATTAGTAAATATGTCTTCTTTTGCTTACAGCGCAAGCTTTGATACCAGCACCAACCAGCAAATCAAAGAGAAATAAAAGAAAAGACAAGTGATTCACTTACCTGATTTACTGCTGACATATTTTTTTATATTGAATGTGTTTTGATTCATGTAATTACTTTTGTTACATCTAATAAAGTCTTTGATATAACCTTATTCTTAAAGCATTTTTATTTACTTTTCATTCACCCGAATGTTGAGCCATGATGAATCACTGTTCTGAAGTCTCAATACAAGAGGATTTGTTAATAACATGATAAATGTTAAAAATAACAAACAGAAATTTTTTCTTGTATTGTTGGTGTGTACAGATTTCATTCGCAGAATTTTTCAGAAATGAACTATGGCCTACATTCCGTTTGTGATGTGACTTGTATTACTTTATAGCCACCACCAACTAAAATGTACAAAGCAAATGTATGCCATGTTTTACTATCTACTATCATATGGCACTTAAAAATAAAACAGTAAGATTATTTAAGCCTCTTCACATCACATATCCATATAGCATTTAGTCCTATTTTAACCGACTTTTTGGGATGAAATCACCTTAAATAATAAAGCATTTTATGAACAAGGTTTAAGATGTTGATCATTATAAGCCAAGTAGGGAAGCCATCAGGTGGGATTGTTCCAAATGAATAGGGTAAACACTACAACACCTAAGATGAAGAAACATGGTTTACCTTGAAATCACATTTTTATGAAGTTTGTAGTTATTATAGATAAAAATAGAAATAATGTGTACACAGTATGAAGTATATTAAACGACATCACTGTTTATTTGAGTGACTTTCCAACAATTACACTGACATAATTAAAAAAAAAAAGTGTATTTTTTTCTTAAATAAGACTAACATAATGGCGCATTAGTCTTCTTCGCATGCAGGGAAGAACTTTTACAATACGGAAAAAATTGCAAGTCAAGTTGAATTTAACATTATACTTGGTATCTGTTATGATTCGCGATTTCTCAGAGTTCGCGTTTTTCTTGACTCATTGCGGCTTCCGTAGCAGTGAGGGATCTCTGGGTAATGATGACAGACTGTTGTGTTGGCGCAGCTTCAGCTTTTTATGGCAAGTTTTTTTATTTTTAATAATGATATTTGGAATTTAAATTGTGTGTTTTCGTAAAGACACAGGGGAAGAAACGGAGACACCAGCCGTTTAATAAAGATAATATTTACTGTTACGTACGAGCATGACAACACGTGTCGTTCAAAGACCATAATGGTGTAAATGACTAATTTTGTTGCCAGAATTTAACACTTGTATCTTTATATTGAGTTGTTAACAACACACTGCACTGTACTGTTGTGGATAGAGTTGAAATTATTATTTTGGTTAAGTCCCGGCGAAAAACCCATACTAATGTCTCAGCAGGTTTTGAGATAAATAATTATCAGAATGACGACTTGTGCTGCTCAGCGGTCAGTGTTTGACTTCAGTCCCAGTGAAGAGGCTGTATGTGGGCTTAGAGAAGTCAACTCCATCCTGAAACACACTGATCCAGCCCCAGAGGGTATGTATATGCTGTATCTACTATTGTGTGGCCATATGTTAAAATAGGACTCAGCAGCATTTTATCCCTTTTCTGAAGTCCCTGCATACTGAGATGATGTGCCATGTTGTAAATGACTGATCAATGATATACATGAGTGCATCCAGTCTTATCTACTAAAACTACCAGACCCACATAAAGAACTGTCTTTTTATCCTTAGTATATGAACCTTCAGTAGTAGATCAGTTTCATTCAAATGCAACAACTATGATATAATGAAGGCCCAACTTGTAACCAATGCAAATTGCCCAAGTGCAACATTTAAGTTGAACAGATATTTAATCAGCATGTGTAATGCTTCCAATTTCGTATAGTTTATTATATCATGGATAATTCCAATTAATTAGTTGTATCAATAACAGTAAAATGATGTCTCAAGATTAGCTCTGTAAGGTTTAATTCTAAAATGCAATTTCACGAGTGATTGAGCCTTTGTTTGTAAGTAACAAATGTATTTATGCTATTTCTTTCCTGTTTTACTGTGTATTTTTATTTTATCCTGTGGACCGAGTGTCTGTGTTCTTAATAAAGCTCGAATAAATTAATGTATGTGGCTTGATCCAGAAACTACCCTTTAGTCACTGTTTGCTTTGGTTTTAACACAGCGTTGGAATGTAAAAGCCAGGATGATGACAAACGACGGGACGTGAGCCTGGTGAGAGAGGTGTCAGACAAGATGACATGCTCAGCCTGCAAATGTTCCTTTACTAATCGTGAGGAACAGGTAAGTTGAAAAACGAAGCTCTGAACATATTTAATCACAAAGAAAATGTAAAAAGGAAAACGAGCAAGCAATATTTATTTATTTGCTTTTAATTTAAGCTGGAGCACTACAAGCTTGACTGGCATCGTTTCAACTTGAGACAGAAGGTGGCCGGTTTGTCTTCGGTGACAGTGGAGGAGTTTGAGAGGAAGACTGGCGCTGGTGAGAAAACTGGTCCTTTAACTAAGTCTTGTCGGGTGTGAGCTGCTGAGTGACGTTCACTTTTGGCTTTACAGGAGATATGTCGAGTATCTCAGGCTCAGAGTCCGACTCTGAGGACGAAGACTCAGATAGTGACTATGGAGGAACAAGCAGTAACGTCACTGGTACAGATAATGAAAGCTCGGCTGAAACCAGTTTAATCACTGGTCGTCTGTCCAGCAAGGTGATTTTCCAGAATGCTGCTGGACAGTATCTATCAGTACACCGCTGCATTCTCCAGGGGAAGGTGAGACCCAGTATTGACAAAAACTAATTGTTCCTTTATCCGTGTGTGTGTGTGTGTGTAGCGTAAATGACCAATTAGTAGCCTGGGTGTTTATTTTGCAAAATCGATGTGGACCCGGGGCGTTTAAAAGAGACCAGGTGTCTATTGGTAACAGGCTTTTATTTATTTTGGCACTGGTCAGCACTGGGCCATCATTATTATTATTTATTTTTATTTGTTTGCAACAGGTACAACAATATACTGTAGTACTGTTTCCCAACCTTCTTGAGCCACGACACATATTTTTGAGAAAAATCACAGGCACCACCAAACAAAAATGTCACGTAGAGTATTTTCATTGAAATATAAAACAAATCTAGTTTGTAACCTGGGCCTGTTTAGTTAAAAGACAAATCTGATATTCTTCCAGGAATATCACAAATCTTCCTCCACAGCTGTGGGTGGATCAGTGGTGTGAGCTGTGGT
>JAPTYR010000015.1:27374596-27388685 GCA_029814505.1 Siphamia roseigaster | reverse complement strand
TTTCCCTTAAGATAACTTAGTTTAGCCTCAAACAGATGGAATATATTTGTAATGTTGCCGGATTTCTCCTTTAAGTATTTCCATCAGTGGAAGGATAATCAGATGGCTGTCTGGAACACTGAACCATAACTGTAGGACAGAAATATCATATACCTTAGAAGAAACATACTGGAAGTAATAGGAAACAATTTCTGTAGATTTTAGGCTCAAACGGTCCACCGTCAGACAGATGGTGTACAAACGGAGAGGATTCAACACTACTGTTATCCTGGAGTGGTCACCCAACAAAGCCCACACCACACACAAGACATGTAGCAGTGAAAGGGGTCAGATCAATACCAGGCTAATGTCTTGGAGACGAAAGGCCTCTGTCTGCTGCGACAGGTCAGTGTTTGGGAGTCCACTCATCAGGGGAGAACTTAACAACAACAATAGTGTACAAGTTGCAGAGGAGGAAACCATGGCTGTAAATGTTTGTAAATAGTTTAATAAATGCCTGGTGCTATGCAATATATGCCAGATGCTATTGGAAGAACATTCTGTGGAAGGATGAGTCCAAAGTGTTATATTTAGCACCAAGTGAATACTCTACTCCTCTATAAGAGCCTTTATCCATCTCTGAAATATAGCTGTGTGGGGGTGTCATTTTTGGGGGGCTCATTCACTAGATATAGAAAATGTCAGCGCAACAGAAATTGGACAGCGCAGATAGAAAAACTACTTTAATGGCAATATGTGGACTGGTTAAATCTGAAGAAATGCAATAATCTGAAAAGAAGAAATGTGGAAGAGCATAAGAAGGAAGTTGATGCATGAACCCTGAGATAGAACTACTCTATTTGGAGGGAAAAAAAAAAAAATCCCCCGAGTTACAAAACACTGAAAAAAGTGACTTTAAAAGCTTAGCTGTCGGAGAAGGGATGCATCCGGACAAATATTTAAGGTGCAAAGTTAAGAGATGCTTAATAGGATATTGATCAGTTAATTTAAATCTGCTCATGGTTCAGAATTGTAAAAGAAGAACTTATACCCTCATGTACTCCTAATACATGCAGTAGGAATACACTGCCTGAAGTCTGCAAAACACTAAGCACACTGCATTTATTATAAAATATCCTGAAGATATACTAGATAATTTTACATTTCAGTAATTACAGTGCGTCTCACCTGGTACACCTGCAGGGGTCTTGATAAACTTTCCGTTGAAGTGAGAAATAACTGCGTCACATTTTTCAGTGGACTCCATCCTGAAGTTACAGAAAATACAGAGTTTCATCAGTCATGGCTAGAGTGACAAGGGTAAAAAGGTGCATTTCAAGAACTCTTTCGTCTCTACGTGGGCAGAAAAGAGTGATTCAAAGAAGAATTCTTAGTCTTCAAGCTCAGGTGTGGGTGTATTTGTGGAATCAAGTTGTGCAGTTGTCAAAATGGGCCCTATAGACTTTTATGGCCCACCCACACATCAAAACACTCCTATGTCACTTTATAATAGATGTTCAGGTAATTATGACCTGGATCTTGCCTGTCAGGTATTACGGTCCAATATGACTAAGGTAAACCTGCTTTATCACTATAATTAAATCTATTCTATTGGTACATGCATGAGCTCAATTAGATCCCATGCGACTGACATCATTTGTTATGTTGTTCCAGGCATTAATTTGATAGAAATAAAAGGATGCCAGAGAGTTTTTAGGATAATAAGTCAACAAGTGCCTTGTATTTCTGCAAAGTGATGTTTTGACCATGACAGAATCTGGCAAATTATAATCACGACACATAGACACATGTGGAAAAAAAAAATCATTCCTGCATTCATTATATTGCATCAGTGAGATGATGGTAGAAACCTCTGAGGACAAATCAAGAATTCCAATGACGGTGGATGAAAAGTATCTGACCTGGCAAAGCCTACGCCTCTGCTGGCTCCACTGGAGTCCCTTAAGATGCGTGTGGATATGACCTGTCCGAAGTGCTTCAGCATGTTCTCCAACTCCTGCTCATCCATAGATAAGGGCAAATTGGAGATGTACAAGTTTGTTGGGTCTTGTTCTTGTTGCTGTGTGGGGAAAAAAGAAAACATTGCTAAAAGAGAGAGAACTAGAAAAGCACTCGGAGAGCGCAGACCTCCGCCAAGCATTACTATTCCCCATTTACCGCAATGTTAAGGAAAATTTCAAAGTGATCCAGAATCCAGGATCTCTTCCGGATCTTCACCAAAGTCTAATTGATTGGTCCTTGTATCATTCCCAAGCTATCCCGAAAATTTCATCGCAATCCATCCATAACTTTTTGAGTTAATTTGTACACAGACAGACAGATAAATGCCAGCAAAAACATAACCTCCTTGGCGGAGGTAATAAAAGGAGGGATCCCAATATTTTCTTGTTGTTCGATATAATTACTCCCAAGAGAGGTGGATAAACATTAAGTATCCTTCAAATGGATCCCAGCCTTATCATGACTATTTATCCCTACTTCTTCTCTGTCTCTTTTGTGGATTTTAGGAAATAAAAGGTAAATGTGAAACGTGATCAATACAGATATACACACAGATCGTAACTGCCCGTGCTTCATATCAGCTGATTTATTTCTGCTTTTTAATAGCATTGGTGGAAACACAAGACAGAGCCATGACTCCCTGGGGAGTGGCATTCTCAACATTAATATTTATCAGCGTTGTGTCACATTCAGACTCCGCTACAGGGACAGATTGGATTACTAAAAGTAATACACAGATAAAAAAAACTCAACATTTCACTGTTAAGAGGAGAATGAACAAGTCCCAATCTGCCCTGCAACAAAACCTATGGGGTATATTTCGCTTAATGGAGCGAGGGATGGGTCTAATAACGCAACTGTAAACACAAACTCACCTATGCTCATTTGCTTTGGGTGTTTGGTGGTAAAGTTGTATTACTTAAATACAACTCCCACAATCAGCCTGCTCTTTATTTTCACGTAGATAAAATTCTAAGAGAAACCTTGTGATTTATTCAATGAGAGGATGAATGTGAGGTAGGAATGACCATATGTTTTATTGATACAATAAGCCAACCAGCCAGTCTGCTCTTGAGGGTCTAATTGGACAGAAATACGACAAGGAAGTAATGTTTTTGTGCACTGGACAGGGCCACTTCACCCCTAGTTAGCCATTAACTGTGACTAGTGCAAGCTTGTTGGTGAAAAGCCGAGGAAGTGAAGTACATTTGATGGAGGGGAGTTGTTGTTTTTTTTTTACTTGCCAGAGACAGGAAAAATGAGATATAGTAAAAAACAAACAAAAAAAAAAAAAAACCTCACAAAAAAAGCAAAACATTCCACTCTGACACAAAATAATGTGCTCTTTGCCCTTTTGCGGTTCCAAAAAGTTTCGCTTGCAAAAACACTCAATATAGATGGCCTTTTTTCACCATTATGGACCATTTCAATGCAAAAGTGTTATATTCCTTTCATTACTATTTTCACATTGGGACGGATAAGCCTGAATCTGTTTTGACCACTGAGCAACTCACATTGGGTATTAAAGCATTACTCTTCCTCAAGGGTGGTATGACGGATGTAATGAGAGAAGGGCAAGTGCTGCTCTTTCACTTCCACCCACCCAGATTTATCCTGCTGATCAACAGATTGCACCGTGAATTTCTAATCTCAAGAAAGAATAAGAAATGTTGTGGCTTTTATATAAATGTAAACTATGCTGCTTAATAAAAGTACATGGACCTTTGTCAGAAAGTCCATTAAGGGTGAATAAGCTTCAGCAATTGCGAGAATAATGAAGCTGACTGAAGGGCTCACAGTTAATAACAGCATTCACCTTCCACAATGCAAAGATTAAACTTGGCCATGCCCCTCAAAGCTGCTCTATTTTAATTAAAAAAGTAAAATAGGTGCACAGAAGCATGTCAAGACACTCTACAGATCGCCACACGTGGAAACGAGGCCAAGGGTTCTTTCTTAGTGCTGTGTGGGAACAAATTTCCCCAACTTGTTCCTGTTGCCATGACAACACACAATCATTTACTTCCTTTTTTAATGTCACCAAGTTCTGATGTACAAAAAACACAGCCACAGTAAAAGCCATGTTATTAAAAAAAAGCATACAGAACTTTATAATATACTACAACTTTAAAAAAAAAAAAAAAAATAGCCATCAACGGAACAGTGAAAACTTGAGACTAAAAGATATTTATTTACAATGAGAAATTTCCAGAGTCAGATGGAAACACTAAATGTATAACTGGAGGAGGGGAAAAAAAGGATTAGTCTCTGCTTCTCAACACGTTTACATGCACACCACCACTTCGGATACCTTTTCTACTATGTCATCCTGCTGTCAGCACACTGCAACTTGAGTCACTACGCCCATAGTTTGACTATTAGCACTATTCTCATCTGAAACCTTCCCAAACCCTGGACAGAGGCAAGCAGCTGACAAAAATGCTTTGGAAATTATCAAATATATACAGTGTCTATAGGAAATGTTACAGTTTGATTAGATTCAGAGCTAGCATTTGCTTTTGCTGCTTATACTACCGCCGTCTTCTCACGTTTGTCCACCACCACTATGTCAGGCTGATTGGCCATCACCATCTTGTCGGTCTGGATTGACAAGATATATATATAGAAATTTACTACTTTTTTCCTTTTCCCAAACAAACCACATCACCACACATCTAATATTAACATCAGAGCACTGGTAAATCACCCACCCGTAAAAAGAAGGGGCTTTCATATCCTTATTGTGGCTTTTTATCTTACACACATTGACTTTGATTAACCATATATATACATACACCATAAATATCTACTCATAATATACGCACAAATAAGGCATAGGATCAGTGTATTTCCAGTGTGTATCCACTTGGTCTTTAATCTTTGAAATCTAAAGTTTCCAGGTATTTGCTCCATTTCAAAAGATATTTTTCTGTTTTGTTCCACATGCTGCTATTTTTATAACAAGTTTTATACACAAGAACACATACTTCCTGTTGCGTATTTACTATAGCTGTTTCTCAATACATGTCCTTGACTGTCTTTTGTTCTTGCATTCTTGTGGAACGTCATCAGTTGTAGCCCGAGTGCTTTTCCAATTGCATGTCTGCATAAACCAAGAATGTATAGAACACCCAGATGTTGTTCTTATCAGCGATATTAAACCAAGGATGCACTGGTTGGTGACTGGTGAAATAATTTCAAAGATGCAGTTCATGTCGACCGGGAGCCCATCGGCTCACCTGGGAGCCGAGTTGCTGTGCTTGAACTGACAATATGTATTAGGGTTTTGAAAAGCATGCAAAATGTATAAATGACATGTAAATACGAGTATAAATGTATTGAAATCAAATCGAGTGACATTATGGTGATTTGAGGGAAATCTATTAGGGAGCGGATGGCAGAAATATAGCGGAGACGGGGAGGAAAGTTGACAAGTACGCAGCTGTTCAAATTACAGAGACTTCTGTTCTTAGGAAGTCTATTCTCTGGGACATTCTTACCAAAACTGTACTTACTGAGTTCACAAGACTGTATTCTGCATTCTTAATACTGAGAAAGAGCTTATCTATTTTATTATACAACAACATCTGAAACTTTTTAAGGCCTCATCCTCACAGGCAAAACTGTCACAAATACAGAAACCAAAGTAAATTCAGCTTAATATATCATTAATCATCTAAACATGTCTTTATAGTTTACATGCTTTTCCCCCTTCAACAATAATAAGTGACATAATAATAACAAGACACATGGACAAACCATGACATCTGATGGACCAAACCGCAAGAAAACATAATTTTTGCAAATTCTTAAACAAAAAAAAAAAAAAAAACAAAAAAAAAAAATGTATATATATATTTTTTTAACTTCTATCATTTATTTTTTTAATTGACCTCCAGGATTGAAGATACACTCAGCAGTCTACAGTACTGACTGACCATGCATTAGGCAGCAGAAACCCTGCAGTCAAAGAATACTGTCCTGTTACTTAACACCAAAAGGATTAGGTTAAGTTGCCTGACCAGCCAGATGGCGGGGAAACAGAGTTAGTGGGCGCATTGTATGGATGTGATATCAGGATTAGACCGTAATGAATCCTCACCTTTGCCATCTGAGCTTGGACACCAGTCGTCTTCAGGGCAGTCACAGCCTTCTGAGCTGCAGCAGGGCTGTCAAAGTCAACAAAGCCATATCCTGAGAAGAAAGGCCACACAATTAAGACCATATTAATATATAGCCAGCGGCACAATGTGTATTTTATTGTGCTTTAGTGTGAGTCTGTGTGTGACGAGAGGTAGAAAAGTGCTTAGAGTGCAGATACCAGCATGACATTCATGGTCCAGGACAGTTCTTTGTCCTGAGAGGTACACAGAGGGTAACCCTATAGTCAATGGCAGTCTCTGCAGCACCCATAGGTGCTAAAATTTACATGCGAGTGTTCTTGGTTACTACTAGTTCTTGATAATATTCAGGAATTACCCTTAGCAATGACACACTAACAGACAAGGGCTGATGCTTGAAATAACATAAGCGGCTGTGTGTTTCCTGACTTGCTTGGCACTTCTGATACAGCTGCATAGCTGCTGAATGAGTCGAGGTTTGGATGAAGTTCACCTACTGGGCGTCTGCCAATGTTGGGAAAGTGTTGAAGTGAAATTCTCTCTCATACTGAGGTGTTGTCTATCCCTCAAGGCATTTGTTGATGCATCATTTTACCAGACAGAGAGAGACAGTAGGGTAACATTGCAAAGAGGAAAAAACAACAGCACACACCTTTACATTTGTTTGTAGTCTTGTCCATAATGGCCTTTGTAGATACAATTTTGCCATACCTATAGGGCAGGAACAGAAAGGCGAGGTATTGTTAGCTGGATTATGCACCAGACAGTACCAGTTATAAAACACACAAAGAGGGTGGGTTGAGCAAGAATCTATGACATCATTGTAAAAACATGAGAAACAGGAAGCGGTTTTCATTTGGTGCTGAAAATCCCCACCAAGTGAGTATAAAGTGAAACAGTCCCTTTTTCTTTAGGCAAACAAAACCACTTTATCAAACATTAGACAGAACCATGGAACACAATTTGGTCACTTGCTTGCCATTTATGTCTTTACATCAGAAACCTTCTATACTTAAAAGTTATGGCATACAATCATTCATTTAATTATACATTTATCTATCTCAAAACTGGCAAACTGTACACAGAAACTTGACATCTTCCTGACCTCTTTCTTTTACGTGTTAGACATTCAGTCTAAATGCAGCTGTACTGACAGTGATGAAGACCATGATGTACCATGTGGTCAAGCAGAAGGATATTTCAGCCAGGGATTAGGCTAAATGCTCAACTGGGTGAAAGATCATGACCTTATCACCTTGTTCATCTGGAGTCTAATAGTGAACCGCATGGTAAAAGCAAATAAGCTTGTACTGTATCATGACTATGCTTATATTGCAAAAAAAACCAAAACAAAAAACAGTGTTACTTGGTGTGATTTGGGGGTGATCTCTGAAAGTCTGTGTGCAAAAATAGGAAGTCACTGCATATACAACATATTTATAGTGCATCAATACACACTGTATATGTCGGTAAAAATATACTTAAACTTAAAAATGTGTTCTGATAGTGTGACAGCAGCATTGATGTGATTAAAAAACAAACAAACAAACAATCAAACATAACTTGTTTTTCTGCATCTTTCTAAATCGTCACTTACAATTTAGACATAACACACTGGCAAGGCTTTATTCATGTTGCAATACATGCTATAAATAGTAAAAGAACGGTATGAAAGTCTTTGTGTTGCAAAGTCAGTATCGCATTGTGAAGATGGGGCCTCAGAAAGAAAAGCAAATAAAATCTCACAGGCACCGGGGTGGTCTCTCTACTTGGCAAATATAAAGCATTCATTCCACAATGAAGGCTGTGGAAGAGTCCAATACTGACAGTATCTGTCCTCTGTCCACACACACTGCATAAAAACTCTGCAGATATGTCTCACATGCTGTCAAGTAGCTCATATTCTCAGTCCACGTGTTGTCTTAAAGACGAGTACTCATTTCATTCTTTAATTTAGTTTGCAATGGGCTGTTCTCACGCTTGATGAGGAACAAAAAAACCCTTTAAGAGTAAGTGATGCCAGTGAAATGGTTGCATTCCATTTAGGTGCATCAATTTAAAGATCTCTGCAATTGCATGCTGGCTCACCTGAGTTATTTCCTTTAATGGAACAAAGCTCTTGTTTCCGTAATTAGTAACATCTGTGCATCATTTCCTATAACAATCTGTTGTGGAAACTGTCTAGGCTGCTATTCTAAAGAAATAAAGGTACTTTATGTGGTAATAATGCCAATGCTTGTAACATCCTTCTCCAGTCATAGTTACAGTTATACATAATAAACACAACCACATCCATCCATCCATCCATCCATCCATCCATCCATCCCCTGTTACCTATGGCCGAAGGTGGGTACATCCTTGATGTGTTGCCAGTTTATCACAGGGTTGACATTTACAGCCATTCACAGTCACACTCAAATATATGGGCCATTTAGATTAACCAATTAACCTATCAGTGCATGTCTTTGGATGGTGAGAGGAAGCTGCAATATCTGGAGAGAACCCACACAGACTCAGGGAGGCCATGCAATTTTATGACCCTCCATGAAAATAACTGTGGTGTAAAAGCACATATAATTTAATACCTTACTTGTTACTTTTTATTAACCGTTTTATACTTTTTCCAATGTCATGTAAAAAAAAAAATCACCTACATTAGACATGAAACTGTGCAGGTCTAATGCTCAAAGTCTGATCAATAGCTGTTAATGAACAGGGGAAGTGTTGTACTCACGGCTGACAGAGTTTGACCAGATCATGGTCTGTGGTTGAAGGGGACAAGCCCCGGATGTAGAGGTTTGTTTTGCTGAGCTGGTCCCAGCCTGCAGTGCTGCTGCTGCTGCTGTTGTTGGTGGTGCTGCTGTTAGTGCTGGGACTGGGCGGAGCCATGGGGTGTGACGATGTGGCAACAGGTGGCTGGGGTGGACAGGAAGATGAAGCAGGTGAATTCCATAGCAGAGATTTAGGGGCACACAACTTCAAATCTAACATTCAAATCTGCAGGATCAGCATGGATTTCAGTTTTTGTTAGTTTTATTACGTATAAATGAACCTTAAACAGCAGAGGTTTTGAGGCAGAAAGTAAAACTGGAAAGGTGAGCGTAAACAGTTTCTTAATTTCACACCGAACATACAGTAAAACATAAGTTATGTTTCTAGATGATCAAATTACTATTTCACCTGTTTTGGTGTTATTGGGGAAACGTCTCAATCTTTAAATATATACAGTACATTTTAATGTTGCTGTGTATAATGAACACTTTGGTTACTATAGAGTTTAAATATACCAATATAGCTATATCATCAAGTTCAAAATTACTAATATTTTATATAAAGGCAATATATCTCACACAGAAAAGTTGTTAATATGGTGAAATAAACCTAGAAAGTGATTCAAGGGAATTTTCCTGCATTATTCCACTTATTAGATGCTTATTTACAAAAGAATCAGTGATGTGACAAAAAATACTGAAATCAAAGTTGATTGACTTGGAAATAATTTTATTACTTTCTGTTTTGTCATCTGTTGTATTCCACAGATGGACTTGTATATAGTCTATAGTAGAGCTGAGAGATAACTCTTCAAATAAATATCACAATAAATTGGGCAGTTTTACTTTGAGAACGATAAATGTATGATAAATTGGAGGGGGAGGGGGGGTTATACTGTATTTCCAAACAACAGATATTAAATTTCTTTTTGTAACAAGTACAACGGGATCAACTTGGACTAACATTACTTCGTCTGTGTGTCAGCTGCTTCTTCATTTGACCCATCAGTCATTTCCTCATCGTCTGTTTCTATTCCTGCTCTGTTTGGATGGGTGGAGTCATGTGACTACACAAGCTCCACACCGTCTTAAAGGGGAACGAACATAGCGTACCGGCACACACAGTCAAAATAGACAAAAGACTTGTTTTCTCTTTTATTAAAAAAAAAAAAAAAAAAAAAAAGAAGAATTTATCGACATGGGCAAAATGATGTTGGTTTTCATAGAAAATGTCGGCAACGGTAAATTTTCGGTATATCGCCCAGGCCTAGTCTATAGCAGTAGTTTGTTATTCATAGCAGCGAACTAATATACATAAAAATAACAAAATGTAGTGAATGACCAATTAGGAGTTCAACAAAACCAGGTATTAAGATAGACATCGTTCTACAAACACTAATCTGATATGACTGCTCATTCACCATCATTGTTACTTCATTGGTAATATTGCAATAAAAGTAAGTTCTAGGCAATCTTTGTGTTCTACATACATTTTTGTTTAGAAAAAGGGTACAGACAGTTTCCAGGTGTCCATTCTCAGGTGTCTCCAACTCTGTACAGTTATCTTACATAAGCCTTTATAAGCTTTACTGCTGTTGTTTCTAATATGCTAAGGTATAGTGATTTAGGGGGGAAAAATCATGCAGAAATTACAGACCAGCCCTCCACCAACATATAGAAATCACTATTGATTCAAAAGTACATGTATTAGGCTGTATTTTCAGTCCTTTCCATTGCTTTCTGTCCTTTGTGATGGTGAAGAGCTTGGTATAGCCACTAAACTCCTTTCATACAAATAGCAATTTTTCTTTGCAGAGCACAAATGCCTTGTTTCCACTACGTGATACCGGGTTGACTGTACTTGACTTGGCCTTTTAGCTTTTCCATTACATAAAATAACCTGGAATCTGGTACCTGGTGCTACTTTTTTAGTACTTGTTCAGCCAAGGTTCCAAAATGGGTGAAGAGATACTAAAATGTCAAATGTAAACACTGCAGACCCCCGATTCATCAGAAAGTTGTTTCTGTGTCAATGCATCATCAATGTGCAAAATGCCATTAAAAATAAATAAATAAATTTGGAAGTTTGCAGTAAATCTACCGGTAAAATAATCCATGATGACAGCCCACAAAACGACACCTTGGTCAGTTGCGGAGGTTTGGATATTTCTGTCCTTGGTGGCCAATGAAAAGACCCAGTATGAGCTTGATAGGAACACACAATGGGAAAGTTTATCAGCAACTCTGAGCAGACGTCATAGAGGTTATATGCAGCATTGCTATGACATCAAGGTACTGTAAAGTCAGTAGTGCCCTGTAATGGAAACGGTCTCTAGGAATAGGATCTGGTACCCGAGTCGAGTCAAGCTGAGCTGGTTCAACGAAGTGGAAACGTGGCAAAAGATTGTTGCACTATTGCCTCAGTGACTGATTAATGTGTGGCAACTGTGTGATTTTAGCTCAACCTAATTCGGAAAACATGAAAATCACGCAGTCACACCAACTTGGTTGAGCTAATGATGTCACTATAGCTATTCCTATCATCTCAGTTAACCTGTATTTCCACATCATTTTCTACCATCTGATTGTCATTCTTCTTCTGTTATGACTAACTGAAGTATTATTAATCTTAAACAGTGGTGGCATTACGTTAGCAGCGTACACCACAATGTTAATCACAATTATCTGTGTAGCAAGTTTCACATAACAACAGCCAAATATGTAAACCCATTTAAGAACAATCCTTTAAGCTACACACTTAAAATAATACTGATAACAGCCAGGAGAAAAAACTGACGCAGTGATAAACATTTCTGTGTAAGCAGTGTGAATGCGGCCTGCCGTGACGTCCCAGTCACATATGTGTGGAAATAAAGATGATCTGTCTGGAAACATGTCATGTGAGTGACTGTCCAGTTTGAGGATTAATGTTTTACAGAGCAGTGCAGGACAGTAATTCATGTCTGCAGTGGGATCTCATCACAACTTTCAGTCAGCACAGTCAGGGTCCACTGGGGCCCATAGCTCCGTCATTAGTGTCACACTGACACCACACTGTCTCCAGGTGTAGAATATGCTTTTTGCAGGTCATCATAAAAATAATTCCTTCATCAACACCAGTCTTCGTAACCCAACATGTTGATTAATTAGGAGCCTGGATCATTATTAATATATCCTCTAAAGTCCGCTTCAACTGGAAGAGCATGTCTATATCTCCAACAACTTGAGTTTTATGTCTACAAAAGATACAGATGTCCTGAACTGCAGACAGCTTTCCTCTTCAAGGATTTGTCTTCTCCTCTAGTATCTGACACTGATTATCTCCCCCAGCCCCCTCTCTCAGAGGAATCACAAGCTGAGAGGAAGCTAATGGAATCCCAAGCATGAAGTGGTGACAGGATTGAGCAACCCAAGTCTGGACTTTAGCCTAGAGGATCTTCTTTTGTGACTGACTGTTGGACTGCCTCACATGCACACTGTTCTTCCTTTTCTACCATCCTCTAACTGCTCCCTCTGGCATTGAACATACCACAAAAATGAGATTATGAATTCGATGTCAGTCACTGTACGGCACAAAACAAGTTGCGTCATCTGAAGGACTAGTAGGAAAATATAATAAATTTAAACGGATGGCTTTTCTCTCCAGCAAATTTGGGAAAGTTTTATAATACACGCCGCTGTCGTTATCATTAACCGTCGTCATTTGGAAAGACTGTGACATTAACTAAAATAAATACACAGTACTAAGTGGAAAAGTGGATCACATATTTCATTAATGACAGCATGAATTACAACGAAACTGGAATTAGTATGAATACAGCCCAATTTTGCTCAAAAACTGAAGTATTCCAGACGCACAATGTAATTTGTGGTGTGGTTTACATCATTCATCACAGCACTAAGTTGGCACTGAAGATCGATTAAGAAATGGACTATACCACACAGTCGGTAGCCTACGTTTTTTTTCCCCCTGTGGTTTTATCAGAACACAGAAAACCTAAAAACTCTGTAACCACAGCTTGCTTTTTACACCTAAAATATAGCTTCTTCATCATAAATTCCAACTAAAGACATGTTTCATTAATCAAAGGGATTCTGAATATTAATACAAGCTGAATAATGCACGAGACCCTCCACATTCAACCATTCCCTGCATGATATCACAGATCACAATTTCATCCCAGATGTCTCTAACCGGAGTATCTATAACCACGAGGAAGGTGTATAAATTGACAAAAGGTGAGACTAGAGATTATGAGTTTTCAGATCTAGAAAAGGTACAATCATGCATTTGTAGATAGATCAAACATATAAAAACATAGAAGAATGACTCAAAAGAACTGATAATCATTTCGTACACACTAGTGATAATTTATACCATATGTGCCTTCAGTAGAATCCTGAACTTTTCTTAGCGTCTGGCCTCTCAAGTGACAACACCTTCCCTGTCTGTGTGACTACATGTGAATTTTGTTTTCATACATCTGCCTGACTACACAGATGCAGGTCTGGCTGTGATGGGGAGAGGGCGGCATCTTATCAGCCACCTCCAGACCAGCAGAGCCTGTCATATCCGAGCTGGAAATACACAGGGCTTCCAGTAACAGGCCTCGCCCATGGAGCTCTCGCCTCAGAATAACACAGCATGAGCCTGGATGAGTAAATATGCTTATTGAAACCTTTTAGCTGAAGGGAGTTTGTACAATCTATACAGAACTGGGACAAATGGAACGCATCAGTGGACAATAAATCATGCATATGCATATATGCCAACAATATAGGAAAAAAAAAAAATCCTATAGGCCACATGCATGATTCAATTATTAAATTTGATGGAATTAATACTTAATAAAGGTAAGAGCTGGGATGATGATGATCAAAAGATTAGGAAAAAAAAATGTGCAAAGAAGAAAGATATATGGACATTTCCAGCAACAGTAGGTTATTATTGCAGGTGACTTTTATTTATTTCAGATGCACAAGGTTAAATGATTGTAGTTGTAAAGTGTTTTGCCTGTGGTTCTGTACAGTCAGATTATTATAAGCATCAACTCCAGTCACAGGCCTGACTATGTGTTCAGTTCTGACCCATGTGGACCACAGCCCAAGCAGCAGGTATTGAAATTAAACACACACACACACACACACACACACACACACACACACACACACACACACACACACACACACACACAC
>JAPTYR010000015.1:27344147-27357506 GCA_029814505.1 Siphamia roseigaster | reverse complement strand
TTTGTGTCTTACTTTGTTCATGTTACTTATTATTTTGTTGGTTTATTATTCATTTTTGTTGTTTTTTTATTGATCACTTTGGCTGTTTTTTTTCTTTTTCTTATTTTAACTGTTGAACTGCTAAAGTCTCAGGCGTTAAAGGGTTAAAGAATATCTAAGAAACCGCATTTATGTTTACTCTGAGGGGCCACGACTTTATAGTTCATCAAAACTCACAACCTTTTATTTTGAATAGATGAAACATCGGTTTGTCTTTTTAATACTGTACAAAGTGTGGGGGAAATAGTGTGTATTTAGCAGAGACCATCAAAAGGACCTTTTATCTGTAGCAGAAAAACCTGGTTCACGGCGTGAATATTATATTGATGTTATGTTTCTCAACTAGAATTGCTTCCTTGAGCTCAAAAATAAACAAAAGAATTCTAATAATGTATATACTCTAGACTTTTGTTATTATATTGGTTTTAGAATCTCCTGTCCATTGACCTCGACCATAAGTGGACATTAATTAGTAATTCATGAACCAGGAAACCATGCAAGATATTTGTGCTACCTCATTTAGTTTTAGGGGCGTGCATTGGAAAAAAATCTGGCGATACGATACAAATTATAATATATTTAAATTAAATATTTTAAAAGGGCATTTTTTTGTTTCTTTTTTTTAAATGGATTATTTACTAGAATTGAATCACATCATGAATATTTACAAATACTAAACACATTTTTATTTGATCACTACAGGATCTAATGCTATATCGTAAAATGTTCCCGTGTTAAAACTTGTGTTTTACAAATATCACAGTTTAAGATTCTGCTAAAATGTTCATATTCTTTTAGCTGATAATTAACGTCATAACATTATCTTTTAGGACACTTCAAATAACCAGTATTTAATTACAGTGTTAAATAATATAAACAAAGAAAAAGACAAGAACCTCCACCATATCTGCGTTTGAATATCTAAAAATATTGAAACAGCATCACGGAATAAAATATTGCGATATATTACAGAACGTCCCTGTTTAGTTTGTTTATTTAAGTAATCAATAATTCGCTATGGTTGGGCCAAAATAAAAGAAGGATATTTTTAGCCTCAAATACAACAAACAAACAAGACTGAACATGAAGTATTTTATTTTTCCCTTTTGTCATATCATAAATGAACCCCTTTTACATTACTTCTTTGTTTCTTTAGTCATTTGTGCATGTTTCCTTTTCTAATTTGGAGTCTGTTAAACACAACAGACCTCTTTTCTGAATTGCAGTGACCTGAATACTTGGCTACAACGTCCATCACATCATTACACACTCATCCAGTACATTCACAGTGTGGGCTGGTGTTTAGTGATGGAGGTTTGCATCTCCAAGTTGTTACATGCTGATTCAGTGGTGTGATGCCAGGCCCATTCACACTACACCTCAAACAGTAATATCAAAAATACTCAGAACAATTACTACATTTGTATTGCACTTTACCCTCATAATATACTGCAGAAAATGTGTGCAGTGTTATTTGAATCCTTAATGCCATCTCCAACCGTTGTTCATACTTGCAACTTTTAAAGATGAATTCCACACCAAGAGGAAACCTTTGTTGCACTGACCACTCTAAGGGGACAGTTTCTAACTTTCTAACCCAGTTTGGTTTCCACTGCCTGTTGGGCATGGACTGTAGTGTGGTCTGTTGCACTGGTCACAGTAGCCAACAGTGATGTAATGTTGCACCGCAGTGTGGTGTTACATCATATTTGGTTTGCGAACAGAACATGAGCGAGATGAGGAGTGAGATGGCAGCAAAAGCTGGGTTCCCAGCCTTTGTGTAGATACCCTTTTAAAAATAACCCTAAACAAACCAAAAAAAACCTGACTGAAACAAGACTGTAAATAGGGAGCGACCAGATGTCAACGCTCAAGTGCCTAAACATACAAATGTAGACTTGTTGTAAACTTGTAACACTTGGTGATTAATATTCTGATCATCAATTGGTAAGAGAAATACCAACTTTGCAAGTCGTTCACAAAGGACAAAGCTTTCTTTGTTCTCTGTGATTCAAAATTGAAGTAGGAAGTTTGATGCTTGTACTGAGGCAGTTCCATTGCACCACTAAATCCATGTAAGTCCCGTGTGTCAAGAAGGATTTGCACTGAAGCGTGTTCACATCAGGAACTTCAAGCTGAAGGAAATCCTCCCTCCTTCCCCTTTTTTCTTGTCTTCTGGTCTTCTTTGAACTCTGATTTAGTTTGCAACATGTGGGAACTACCAGCCTCAGGAATGGCACTACTCCCGTGTCCACAATGCCATTTTGGGCCCATTTGGGGAACTAATGACCGAGGCTGACCTTAATCGCATCGAGAAGCAAATTGAGAACCTGCAGGTCATGCATAAGGTCTCGGAAGTGGAAAAGGAATTGGAAGCATTGGAACGAGAACTGCACCAACTCTTGCCGGTTTCTGCTGCCCTGAACCAGGGGCACTTCTCAGTCAACCCAAAGCAAGTGCATGGCCAAGCTGAGGATCTTCCAGCCTGGTGCAACAAGATTTCTACCCTACTCAAGAGTATGGCCATTGTTCTTGCCACCCTTGGGGGCAAAGAAATAGACATTTTGGATGTTATATGTCCTGGATATTCTCAGCAAGAGGCAGGTCAGTGTGATCCAGCTGGTACTGGATATATTGGTCGGTCCTTGTCCTTCTCAACAAGGGAGGATGTGGAGAATGAAATCAGGCAGTGTGGAGTGTCGGTGAAAAACCTCAAAGCCAATTATGAGGTTCAAAGTCAGTCACAGACAGATGCCAGAACAAATAGAGTATATAAACGTAAGAGGTCACTCCCAGTGGTGAGTGAATCGAGTTATCCAAAGACTATTTCTGAGAAAGACGTGCCTTGTTCCTCTGCTGGCGTCCCTCCATCCCATACCAACGGAAGTTTGCCTCCAGTGGAAGAATTGACTCTACCACTTGTTGAGGAGCCGGTCATTGTTGCATCTCATGCCCCTCAGACATATACAACATCTGAGGCAATGGCTCCAAATAATCTTGAACAGTTCAATCAGGTTGTGTCCTCAGACCCAATTTTAAATAACAATCAACTAACTCGAACCTTGGAGGTACAGACCGATCTAAGCTACATCCAGGAATGCATTGATATGAGAAAAGAGAGAATTGTTTTTCTGTTCCTTGAACACTGGCGGAAATACACACTCTCTGAATCGTACCGGCCTAAATATAAGAGAGGAAATCATTTAGACGTGTGCTGGGAGGATTACAACCAATTCAGCGCACAGATCGGGGGGGAGGTGCAGAATGAAGACGACAAACTGCTACTTTTTATGAAGTCAAAACAGGTAGTGGGGAATCTCATCAACCACTGGAGGACAATCATGAGCCAAGTTCCCACTCGACAGATTCGCAGGCTCAGTCGGGCCCAGATGATCTACTGGCCGGAGCACTTCTTACCGCACATCAATGGGTCACCTGTGAGCTATGAAAGCCTGACCCTCGACCTCTTCATGCTTGGATATTTCCAGCTGTTGGAAATGAATATGTCCCGGAGCGAGCGCAAATTTCGTCACCTCCTGTGCTACGAGATGTTTGACCGTCTCGGTAGCCATAAATGGGAGGCCATAAGGGAGTTTCACAGAGAAGTCATGGGGGAGGTTGAAAGAGGTAAGAGAGACTGGGTGGACGGCTTCGAAGACATTAAGTTGAAGTATTTTGGAGATTCAGTTGTTGGGGGAGGTGTGATGACGGCTTCTCTGCAGTCCACGACTCCGGACATACCCATAACACAGGAGATGCTTCCTCCACCACCTTCGCATCCTCCACCTCCTCCACCTAACCATCCCGCACCCCCACCTCCAAATGTCCAGGATTGTCCACCTGAACCACCTCCACAATCAGCTTCACAATCAGATGTTTCCCCATCTTTGCAACCAGCTGTGGATCAGAGGAAGGAGGACGGCGTAAACGCTGCCGATGCTGCAGCTGCTAACGGAGGCAGTGCAGAGCAGGACAGCGTTCAGTGTGTTCAGCCATACCCTGAGCCAGGACTAAAAGCCAAGGCGCCGCAGGACACGACAGAAAAACCTAAACCACAACCAGCGAAAGACGTTCCACCTGCTACCGTTAAAATCGAGGAACCTCACGCCAATAAACCTCCGCCCAACAATGAACCGAATGAAGACTCGATTAAAGTCATTTATGAGCTGAAAGAATTCAGTAATGAGGAAATAATCAGATACATTGACCGGAGTTTTGCCTTCTGGAAAGCAAAGGAGGCGGAGCTTTTTGATATTTAAAAAAGTCGTGGGACTAGGAACTCACTGTTAGACCAGTTCTCCGGTCTCCAGACCAGAGATAAAATGTCAGAAGGGCAGGATCAGGGAAGTAAACTTGCTCAACGGAGAAAGAAACTAATCTGGGAGTAGGTTTTTAGGCCATGTCACATAAGGGACTTAGCTCCGGTAAAGCATCCACTTAGCTGTACTGACTGTGCTTTACCATTTGTATATTTCGAAGTGGATTAAAAGAAAAGCCTCATGTCAAAAGACAAATTTACTACAAACATTTTACTGTGTACTGTGTCTAAGTGAGACTTTTCAGGGGAGTAAACTTAAAATGCCATGGTACATTACATGAGGACACATTTTTCAAGGAAAAGTTATGCCATAAATCATGTAGTGTGTGGATTTATTATTATTTTTTTTGTGAAGATGATCTTTTTAATTGGTGAAACTCTGTTTACTTGATTTACAGCACAATAATCCATCTGCAAATATTAACTGCTTATTTACTATATCTATTCAAACTAAAATGTTCATAAATACTAGTGGTAGAAATGAGATCTTAAGTCTTTACCACAGTTTAAAGTTACAAAATAGTTGACACATTCCTGTTTTCTAATCTGTGACCTCATAAAACACTTATGTATATACAGTGTGTACCTTTCTGTAAAGACTAAGGGTCGTTTCATAGTCGACGTAAAAGCACGCAGTTGCAAATGCATTGCAACGCATTGGCTACCGTGATACGTGAATGCGTCGCAAAATGTGTTGTCCATTTTCTTGTTACGCAATGCGTGCAATACCATGCGTCACCAGCGGTGGCAGTAAATAAGCACAAGTTTAATTTAACAAATGTTACCAAAGAAGATCTCATGAGTTTTGACAGTTTTGTACACTTGTTTTTTCTTCAGTTATTATTCAAATGTATAAAAAAAAAACCTTGCACCTGAACCTTTTCATAAATACGAAAAAGATGGGACAACACCAGAGTAACAAGAAGCACAGTGGAGGGAAACTGCAGGATTCAACACCGTAGAACCACCTCGGGACAGTCTGCTTTCGCAATTAAAGGTCGTATAAACTCTGGAACACATTACCAATTGAAATAAAATCAATGACTAATCTGAAAACCTTCACAAAAAAGGTTAAGTGTTGACTTGTGTTGTAGTTTAAGTAGGTCTTTTGAATTGGTTTGTAAGACTATTATTTTCCTTTTTCTCTTAGTTTGTTTTAAAGTTTGTATATTTTCTTTCTCTCTTTCCCTTTTACTGTTATATATAGTTGTTTTAGTAGCTAATTTGGATGGGTTTGTAAGATTTTTTTTTATTGTCTTCGTATTGTTTTGGTTTTATAGATTTGTGATGATTCTGAACTTAAGTCGGTACGCTCGGTTTTACACAGGTTAATCGTATAGTGTATTTTTAAAGGGTTGTAATTTTGTATGTTTTATTTGTTCAAAAGCCCAACGAGGGACAGGAGTTGAGAAATAGTTGTAGCAAAAACTCTATATGCTACACATCAGATTCATGTCTTGTACTGATACTATGTTAATTGCATTGTCCTGATCAAATAGAATAGAAATCATTTATTGATCCCACAAAGGGGGAATTCACATGTTACAGCAGCAAGGGACAGTGCAAAGATTAATAAGAGCAGCACACAATGCACAGATTTAAAAAGGAGATTCCTTTTAGAGGAATAAGAAAAATAAGATGTAACAGGGATACAATCTGGTGGAGGTATAATATAAAAAAGGCAAAGCAAATTTATTTGTATAGCACATTTCATGTACAAGACAATTCAAAGTGCTTTACATTAAACATACAAGAAAAAAGTATAATAAATAAGTATAGTAAGTATTATTATTATTTAATAATTGCATCTGTTTTCCATCATACTAGCTTGTATGTGGGCCCTGAACTGAAGTCAGTTTGGATCCTCTGTTGTAAACATCTAGACCAATGTTTTCCTGCAGGAGAGACTTTTTTTTTTTTAAAAAGTGTTTTTTGCTTGTTTTGCAGAGTATTGTTTAACTGCATAGTTTGCATTCCCTCTCTGTGATACTAGTCCAGAAGTACAGAGTAAAAAGAGCAGATAATAAGGTTAGTTTGGGTATAGTTTTCACATGCACAGCAGTCGGTTTGCAGACGCGTAGGTTGGAAGAACCCTCAACCAGCTAACCACCCGGCTCTCCTCGCGCTCGTCGCTGATAGGCCGGGTCCGGCTGAAGGCGGAAGTCTACAGGGCAGGGGGATTCCCCGAGGGAAGTTCCCAACTCGACCAGTCGATGTAAAACACACAGAACCATATCCTCTACTGCGCTTCGGAACTTTGCATCTCAAGATTAGGCGACGGCGCTGCGGTGGTGTCAAAACAATAAAGTCGACTTAAGCAGTTATTCGAATGAAGGTAAGGAGGCTGTTAAAGTCTGAAACGAGCTTTAAACCCAGATATCTTCGCTTCACCCACCGGTTGAATGAGCCATACTGTTAGCTAGCTAACTTACTCACTTACCGCTACAGTTCAAAGAATACGGAACTTTGCCGATGAAGTTTTTTTTTACACTATCACAGCTGCTTTTCGGTAGACTTCAACCCCAGTGTTAATGTGCTTTTGTCGGTCTTGTGTGTTTTGCTGTGTCTTCATCCAGCAGCCATTGGTGTGTGGTGTCACTGACAGGTAGCTTCTGTTACTATGACATTTATTACACTGTTTTATGAACACCCCTGGACTGGACTGTCGTCATGCTCTTTCATTGTTTTGCAATCTCTCACCACATCCCCATTAACCATTACAACACAGCTATAATAAGAGCACAGTCTTTTTCACTTGCTTTTTGGTTATTCACGACTGACACAGGGCAGGAAAAGGCTGGATCCATGTGAACAGCAATAAGCTTGAAGTGCAGAATTTTGCAACTATAGTCTTGCAGTGAAATCCATTTTTATCACCTTCTCTAGTATATTTTATGTGTACTTCCATAAAGACACTGGTTAGTGCAGTATGGGTGTAGTTTTTTTTATGTTTATTACCTGATAGTCACTGAGTATTTACAAATTAGGAAGTTCACATTTTGGCCCATTAATGGTATTTGTAGATAAGTAACACACTAACACAATTCTGATTTTCATTGCATTAGTTGCATTGATATTGATATTATACTTAAACTTTGCATTAGAAATTCAAGCTGTTGTCATTTGTAGTAGATGTGCTTAATACTATACTTTACTATACTATACTGCTTATTATACTTATTATACTATACTACTGCAAAGGAATTGTGAGATTTCAATGGTTCATTTCAGAAATGCATATGCACATAATTACATTTACATTGTGTCTGATTTAACATAGCTGTTTTAGTGCATTTTATAATCGAATTTCTTATGATTTACTGTTTCATTATTATATGATATATTATTTTCTAAAGTAATTGTGGTTTTGAACTAGAAAAAAAAGTTTATTTTATTATTCTTATTCTTATTATTATCATTATTATTATTTCATTACCAGGGCTCATGTCTGCTGTGTCAGTAATGATTGTGGACCACACGGTATGGAAAGAAACATCGGAGACCAGCTCAATAAAGCTTTTGAAGCTTATCGCCAGGTCTCCATTGAAAAGGACATTGCTAAAAAGGAACTTCAACAAATGGTAAAAGTGGAAAAACTTTGTCAAACTTTAAATGAAATGAAGAAAATAGCACTTAAAATATACATACTGATAGAGAAACACGTATTGCCTAAAAGTAGCTGACTTGCATAAAGTGTGTTTGCAGTTATGTAGATCGGATTGCATTTCTTTGCAAAAAAAAAAAAATAACAGGAACCTCCCTTTTACAGACTCAATATTACGAGGGGTACACACAAAAGCTCCAAAAGCAGATAGAGGACCAGCAGAAGGTGATTTCAATACTTGAAGCTAAATTGTCAGAAATGAGGCAACCATCAGGTTAGTGAGACATGACAGTCACTCTCTACTTTTATACTCCACTCTGAGTTTTAAGAATAAAATAAGTTCTGTAAATAGACCACGCTGAATGAACTGACTGTTAATTTGCACTCTTATTTTCAAAGGAGAAATGAAAAGTGAGCCTTACAACCACCTCCTTGAAGGGGCCGGTGCTTATAGGAAAATGCAATACACGGTATGTTTACGTGTGTTTAATGTGTCATTTACTTTCTGTGTCAGAGATTAGTAAAAATACCAAGTCGTGGCTCCAAAACTGTTCTCTTCATCCTCACCTTTCCTTGAACCTACAGTATGTTCAGCTTTCTCTCACATACTCATAAGCACAAAGAAACATGTTAGTGCTTCTGCATGTCGCTACAGTTGTTTCAAGAAGGATGTTGTAAAGAACACACTACGACACTAGCCAATGATCACAATTAATTTAACAGTAGTGATGAGGCCCTAATCCAAAGGACATTACGACTGGCAATTTTTGAACATTGTCTCAGCAGCAGCAGCAGCAGCAGCATACAGCCTCTACTGGCAGTAAAGCACAATATTTCATTAGTTTGAGTAGTTTTTGTGAATAAAGTTTTGGTATCAAACTATTAATTCAACATTTTTAAAGTACTTTACAGATATTTTTGTGTTGCTTAACTGAAAGTCTGTCCCTTTTCATGTACTTGCATTAATAATAGTAATAATAATAATAATAATAACAATAATAATAACTATAATGATCTATATTGTTGATTATTTAACCCTGATTCCATTTATTTGTTTTATTTATGCATTTTGCGGAATGTAAAAGCATTCCTTTTTTGATAGTATGCACCCTCTATTTTGCTCGATATCTCCACTCAAGGTGCGTCTACTTTTACTTCACCAGATGGTGCTAGAGGATAATATCGCTGTACAGTTCATGTTACACCAACCTGTGGTCTGCTGCTCATTATGTCAACAGTCAGGAAACATTTGTCACTGCTAAATTGACATTAGTAATGTGTAAACAAAACTGCAAATTTATTAACAATATGGCCTTGGATCATTTTGCTAATAGTCATATTCATGGGATGTGTCTTTTTTCAGGAGAATATGAGCACTGTTACTGTGTCTCCTAATTTGCCAGTCAGCAGCGGCGTTCACTGGTACGTGTCTCTCCTTTGCACAAAGTCTCTTTTTTTTTTTTTTTTTTTTTTAAATCAGACATTAGTGTTACAAAAAGCATTTTTTTTCTTTCTCCGTACTATTTATCTGTTTGTCAGTCAGGAGATGCTGGATGCTTTTGAAGCAATTCAAGCTAAATTCCGGCAGATCCGGTCTCTAACCAGAAGACAGAAAGATCACCTAAAGAGATTTCATGGAGGAAATGATACACCAAATGGTAATTTATTCACATTTACAGAAATATTGTCTGTTCTTCCGAAGGTCTGAACCTGAACCAAATCAATGATTAAAAATGAAACATGTTTATTAGAAAGTGGTTTACATCTATAGTATTTTATTAGGTCGCTATTTTGTTTCGTACTTGATGATCAGTAAACTGCTCCATGTTTATTAGAGTTGTACACAAATACTTCATTGTCCTTTTCAACTATGTCTATCCAGCTCTGGAAAATAACCCAGACAAACACATTTAATAATAATTCCACTGGCATCATCTTCCTTCGCAGACCAGTTGTGTAATTAATGTTTCAATATATCGATTTTTTGGAATAATTCCTATAATTTGGGATAAAAAAAACTGTGTCTGTTTCATACATACATATTGAACGGACCAGTATGAGTGCAGCTTCTCAAATTGTTGCCAAGCTTTCACATCCTTCAAACCAGCACTGGAATATCTCAGCGTGTCAACTTAGACATCTCATGTTTTTTCTGGCGTCTGACAGATCAGCAGTTCTCCATGCCCATCCAGTGCACAGACCGTACAGCAGAGGCAGAGAGACCCTTTTCTTCAGCACTAAGGTCACCAGTGGATATACCACTCCCGCCTACGTCTCTGGCGTCCCGCGGTGCCAGCCCTGAAGACAGGGATTTAGACTCTCTCACCAAACTCAGTGTCAAATTCCCGCCCTCTGCGGACAGTGAATACGACTTCCTGAACAGTGCTCCAGAAAGACACATTGATCTGACCATGGCCATGAAGCTGCCTCTCAGTAGTGTTCCCACCACACTGACAGAGGAGGAGCCCGTGGAACTGCCCATGCCTTTTGTCTACCCTACATCTCCCTCCCACTCAACATCATCTTCACTCTCCCAGGAGAGCGTACGGGGACCCCAGCAGGTGAGAAACACAGGAGAAGGTCTGAGAAAATTAGTAGCAAATTATCAGTTTCTGATTGGTCTTTGCTAATGGAGGAGTGAAACAGTGTGAAGTCCAAAAAAAAAAAAAAAAAAAAAAATCTCCTTGGCTTAACTAGAAACGTATTACTGTGTGCTGATTCTTTTTTTACTTAAGCATGGATGCTCTGGTTATATTTGGCATATTTGCTGGAAAGTGTGAGCCAGATGGAAGCACATTACAGTGTGTGAATCTGATGAAACAAGTATGATGGTTAAATGGAGTATTATATGCTGATGTGTGTAAATACCTAATAAAAAATTGTGAATGACATGTGATAAGACGTTCAAGTCGGTTGTGTTTTTTTTTTATACTGTAAAACGATTATATCCGTGCATAACATCAACATGAGCATTTGTAATATGCATCAGTGTTTTGATATGTTGGATAAACACCTAAATAGCCAGGTAATTAAACATGTGAGATTTTGCTGTTGCTGAGTATACTTTCAGACTCCCGGGTTGACATGTTTTGTATTCTGTAAAGCAACAAATAATGTCATTCTGATCCAGTGTACTATAATATGGTGAGGGTAGGTATTATTTAGTGTATGAATAATATTTTGTTGTGTTTCATCCTGCTCTGCAGCCTCTCTGGAGCCCGGGGACAGAGCTGGCAACGCCTCAGAGCAGCAGTCCTGATAAATGTGCTTTCTGCCACGCTGTGGTTCCTCAGGACCAAATGAACAGCCACCTCTACTTGCATTTCTCTCAAAAGACTGAGGCCAACAAGTGATAACGGAAGCAGAGACTGACGGGCCTACACCACAACTACTCCCGAGACTTACTGTGTTCATGGTCGAGTCATGCCTGCCATGAAGTACATGCGCTGTACTGGATCTGAAATGACACTGCAATGAGACTTGAATCCATTTATTTAATACTGAAGAATTGAATGGTACACTTTCTTGCCCATTATATTTTTCTAATATCTCACTGAGATTTTACTCACTTTAGTACTACACAATGATGATGCATAATATGGCATATATGAGCAAATAAAGCCAACATTTACTCTTTCAACCTTTATTGGTTAATCGATCCTAATTTGTATATTCGTTAATGTGGAAACATAAAACAGTGGTATGAATATAGAACATTCACACATACAGTAAAAACAAGACTATGGAGAGGATGTGAATGTATTTATTTACTGTCTATAAATATTGTAACATTTGGATGAATATATATACATAACAGTTTCCTTGTTTTTACGCAAATGAGGTCGATGTACATTTGCATTAATTTCTGGTGAAATACAACACCTTTGCTTTATTTTTATATTGTATTATAATGTGCATTCACTCCATGTATGGAGACTTTTCTAAGAGGATTACTTTCCAAACTGCCTCAATTCAACCAGGTTGACACAAGCTTTATTTTAACATTAATTCCCATCATACTGCCACATTGTATCCCCAAGTCAGGGTAATTTAAAGCAGTTTTACTGAATGTCATTATAGGTGCAGAGCTGGAAATATTGTTAACTTTCAAATCAGTTAAAAAGTTATTACGCCATATGTTCATTAAAATAGTCTAAACAGATGGCAACATGTACTATTATGCACAAACTCCATAATCAATTTGATTCCCAATTACCTGGCTATTTTTATAATAATGCGTTTATTTAGGCAGTATGAGAATAGTTTGTTTATATAACTATTTATTTGAATAGATTAAAAAGTTAGGCAGACTCGGTGTGAAGGTTTAATATTCTTACAGATTAATATAAACCATTTGACAGAGACTGAACAATGTGTGCATGGAAAGACATTTTTTGAAAAAGAATGTAATGTATCTTACATGTCTAATATTCAACAAAACCTGGGTTATTTCAAATAGAAGAAGTAGTGTTTAACATCTGTGGTGTTTATTCACACGTTGGCGAAGAATGATGGTGATTTGAGGTATCTGGTGTGACACTGTTGGAGGAAAAGGGGAAGCTATGTATGTTGAGACACATCGTTGAACAGAGAGGACCTTGCAGCCCTTCAGCTATGGGTTGGCAACACATATGTTGGGTAGATGAGGTGGTGTGAAGAATGCAAAAAAAAAAAAAATGTTTTTCCTCTTTAGTGTTTGGTATCAATTATGTACAATAATCAAGTTCTGCTTAATAGACTGATGTGTTGTTTCAATCTCAGCTGATATTTGGCTGTGAGCATCTCAGTGCTTCATAAATAGCTCAGAAGCATGTAAAAATGTGATGTTGTAATGCTATCAACTATTCCTAACTAATGAGTCATTAGACTGGGATAGAGAAGTGCGAATGTTTCATATGCATAATACTAAAACACCACGTCATCGATGTGTGTGAAGGAAAAAGAACCAGTTTAAATGTTCATATAATGTACTGATGTAAGTGCCAAAGATAATGCATGTTTATTTTGAAATGACACAAAACACATTATTTTATATTTCATAGCACATCACGCACAGTGTGAAGAGAATGTATTCCTATTTTTTTTTTTTTTTTTTTGGCAAATACATATCCCTAATGACCGTCTCTGGTTAATCTGTGAAGAGTCGAACATTGTGCAGCTTGCATGCTTTTCTCTCTGGGATCATGAACAGCTGCTTGCTCATAATTATGTTGTCATTCATTGTTATTTGGGAGAGAAAACTCACACTGACAGCTAGGATTTTTTTTGTGCATTTTTGTACACTATATATATTCTCTCATACAAAAATTCCACACTTGCTCTAAGGCCATTGTTTCTAGTTGCTTCAGTTATGAGTTTTATGGTCTGTCTTTGCTCTCTGGGACATTTGCTATCAGCA